>PVKA01002764.1:0-77875 GCA_004027165.1 Ctenomys sociabilis
TTTTGAGACAGGGTCTCACTATGCAGTTCAGGCTGGCCTTAAGCTCACTTTGTAGCTCAGGCTGGTCTCGAACTCACAACAATCCTCCTGCCTCAGCCTCCCGAGTGCTGGGATTACAGGAATGCGCCACCACGCCCGGCTTTGTGTTGATATTTGAGATTAAACTTGCAAATGGGATAGAAAGAAACAATAATTGTGTGAGATTTACTGGAAGACAGTACAGAATGTGAATCTATAGATTAATGTTTTCTAAAGAATCATTTTAATAAATGCAATTATTCCCTTTTCAAAATAGATTAGAATTTGTCCCCATAGAAGATGTAATGCTATACTTACATTAGTACCTGGTTCAGTGCTAAGGAATTTTTAACTAAATTATTTCTATAACCTGGTATTGATATATTTATTGCCACACTCTGCAAACTCATCACTCTCACTGACTGCTATTCGGTCCACAGGCAAATGGACATCTAACAACTCACATCAGATTCAGAGTTGTAGTAAAAACTTTTCTATTTTATCATTGACTCCTAACCTGGGGTTAGTTCATCACCCTGAAAGCATGTGATAATATCTGGAGATATTTATGGTTGTCAAAATATGCTACGGTGTTAAGGGTAAGTCGAAGGGGTAAAGGATATTGACAAAGTGCATTCTACATATGGAATCCTCCCAATGGGAAACTGGGCAAGAGGATGGGGTAAGGGAGAGATGATATTAATCATTATTAAAGCATGTTACCTTCATATATGAGTTATGATTGGTAAATACAATAAATGTTCAATTTTGGAGGCAGTTCCTATAATTGAACTCAGGAAGTCAAGCTTGTCAGGTAGGCACTGTGCCACTGAGCTACAACCCAGCCCTAAATTCTTAAAAAAAACTGTAAAGGACACATTGATGTTGATTCCTCCTCATTATAAGATGCAAACAATACCTGCAGTTTTATAAAGTGTCTGGTAAATTAGGCTATGGTATAAAGGGCCTGGTAGACAAAGAAAACACTATACTTCTGCTAAAGACTATTAGTATCATCATCAATTTCATCATAATCATTGTAGTGATTTTAATCCCTGCTTACAGACAGAATTTCACATGGTTTTCACAAAGAAAAATGAGATTGCATACTCAGTGAGGATTTATCTCATTACAATACTTTTTCTGCATCCTATTTATAACAACATAATTCTGTTGAAGAAGGAATAACTATTGCCATAAGAAAAAAAAATGACTCTTATTCACAACCACTGGAAAACTACAGAAGCCTCCAATTTAGATTGCAATGTTTAATAAAAAATTTGAACTGTGCACAAACATATTCTCCCACAGCACTCCTTTGATATATTTAGATCAAGTGGTTATTTCTCCTCCAGGTTGAATATATGATCTTGAGTCCTCTGGCTAGTGAAAATCCTAGATGTGATGAGGGCAACAGAGTTCTTCAAGTGAAATATTTAAAATCACATGAGTCACTGGGTTAAATTTAAACGATGCATTTGTCACATTAAGTGTGACTCTAATGCTGTCCACTTGGCTCTCCTTAGCTCTTTTAAAGGCCATCTCTCGCTGGGAAAATTCTCACCTTTCACCCGCAGTTGCTCCTTCTGTTCTGTTTACTCTTCAGTCTTGCTTCTGTTCTCAGCATCTCCGAATGTCACATACATTTTTGATGTGCTCTGACTTAAGTTTTTCTCTGTCACTACAAGGCCTTAGTAACAAGGTTGACTACCCAAAAGTAATGCAAACATTGATGAAAAATCTGGGGGTTACTCCTTGTCTTTGAACTCAACCATTCATAGGCATATTGAACTTGATCAATAGGTTCAGGACATTAAATTAATTTGTAGGAAAGATAACTTTGTTTTAAAGTTTTTATTCTTTAATGACTAAAATACTGACACTCATTTTTTTATTTTAATTTTTAAAATTATTTTCGGCTGGTGAGATAGCTCAGTGGACTAAGTGCCTGCGTAGGCAAGGCCGGTACCAGGATTCAGTACCTGGAACTGGCCATACCTGTAATCCCAGCACTGGGGAGGCTGAAAACAGAAGCATCCCTATGAGACTGAGCTGCTGCATAGAGAGACCCTGTACCAAATACATTAAAATAAATAAATAAAATTACTGTCTTTTGCATAGAGATATTTGTATATTGCTAAAGATGCAGTAATAAGTAATTCTCAAGGCATGTAATTGCAATGTATCATAACTAATTAGTGAAAACTGAACTGTAAGTAAAAAAGGAAATGTTAAGTGTAACATAGAGGAAACTATACCTTCACTCCTGCTATGTACATTTCCGTATCTTAAGAAATATGGATATATCCAACTGTCCTTAGAATTATTTTTAATAATCTTTATTGTTAGAATATGTGAATACTTCCCACTCTTCTAAAATTCTCATACCTTAGCCACATAATGCTTCAGGGTTTTAGTTTTTTTAAATCTTTTATTCATTTGTTCATTTGGTACAGGGTCTCATTACACAGCTTGGACTTGTAGTGATCCTCCTACCTCAGCCTCCCCAGAGCTGGGATTATAGACATGCACCAACAAAGGATTCTGAGGCTGGCAGGGCATGTGGTACTAAGGATCGAACCTGGGTCCTTCCACTTGCCAGGCAGGTGCTTAGACCACTGAGCTATCTCCCCAGCCCTATAATGCTTTAAAGGAATTTTTAACTTTCATCCCTCAATATTCATTTTCACTTTTCTCAATTATTCATGAAGTATATACTGTGCAGATATTGTATTAAATGTTTATTATGGTATGCAGCATATAACAAGCCTGATAGGATCCTTTACTCCTTTGAACTTATTTTCTGGGATAGAAGTAATAATGTAAAAAAATTAACTGGATATTTTCTGTATTTCATAAAGAATACAAAATGCTAAAAAAAAAATTAGGGATGATACAAAATTTCAGTAAACAAAATAATAGGAGTTTGACAATTGTTGTTGTACTTATTGCATTCTATTTTCAAATAGACTGTTTAAGTTACCAGATAAAAGAAATTGAAAAGAAGAAAAGTTTAAAATGATAAAAAATTAAAAAAACTTTAAGCATTAACTCTTCCTTTCAGTATATCAGCAGAAATCAGTACAATTATCTCATAGATAAAATCTTATGAGGTAAAAGATGAGAGAGAGAGAGAGAAAGAGAGAAGAATCAAATAAGGGATGCTGAATAAAGGAAACAAGCAAGAAAATGCCAGTCCAACTGATAGTCCACTACTATTAAGGACTACTGGATTATATTGGATTATTTTGCTAAATTCACACATCTACAATATTTAAATGGCAATGGGTTACCCAAGTCTGACAAAATTACACAAAAAAGGGGAAATAAATGAAGGACCATTTTGTATCTGTGTATAAAAAATAGAGATATGCAGCTACTTTCTCTTAATTCAATGAACAGAAAATTTGTACCATGTGTTGGTGGACAGGATATCATGTCTGCATTTTGTACTATGAATAACTACTATGAAGACAATGTGCAATGTATTAACTACTGTAACTCTCCTACTACCCTGTTTTGAAACTGTCTCATTTCTATTTATTTCTCAGTAAAATTAATTTTAAAAATAATTTAAAAAGAAAAAGAAAATGAGACAAGAAAGGAAAAGGGCAGAAGTGGTTGCAATGGAACACAAGCCAAGACAAGGTACCATCTGTATAACTGAAATCCCTAAAAAGGAAAAGAAAAAAAAAGAACTAATACTTTTAACGAATAAGTGCCCTAAATTAAAAGACTCTGCTGTACCTTTGAAAGGGTTCACTGAATAACACATAAAATAAACCCAGTATGATCAAGGCTAAGACATATTCCTAACAAAATTAGTATTAGAAATACCTGAAAAAAGGCATTTTTGCCAGGGAAATATCAAGTTACAAGGAAAATTAACTATTCAAAACCAACGCAGAGCAGGACAGCTTAGATATCTTCAGTGTTAAAGTTGTAAGGAAATGCACCATCTTATTTTTCCAAGGCTCGGATCTTTCTGGTCTTTTTAGTGTAAACTCTGATTCCACCTCTTCGAGATGGCTTTCCTTTACTTCCTTTCTCTTAATGGACACTGAAAATGTGTAACCAACAATTCAAACCACCACTTTAGTATCCCACATAAATATTGTGAAAAAGAAGCAGTCAACTTTTTCTGCAAAAATTTAAAATTATATAACATGTGTTTCTGGTATACAGCATATTGTTGAATTTTGCTTCCTAATCCACTCTGCCAGTCTATTTCTTTGAATTGGTGAATTGACTCTACTTGCATTGATGATTATAACTGAGATGTATTGCTGTATGATTGACATGTCAGTTACTTGCTGTTGTATATTAATATGCTGAGCTATAAAAGGCTCAAGTCCAAAACGTTGGAAAACTGCCAGTTGTGCTGATAACTCACTACTATTATGGATTATTGGACTATATTGGGTTATTTTGCTGAATTCAAGTACCTACAATATTTGGACTGGCATTACATATAAAAAGGTCCTTTATTTTTTAATTTTATTTTATTGAAGAACAAATAGCAATGAGACAGTTTCAATTAAATTAGTAGGACCAATTCAATAATTACTACATTGCATATTGTTTTCATAGTGTTTTTTGTTCTACAAGATGCGTACATGATATTCTATTTACAAACATTATTAGGCCAGATGCCTCTAATCAGTGAACTAAGAGAATGTAGCTGTATACCTATCATTTTTGAAAGCTGAATTGTACTACAGTTCCAATAATTAATACTTTTTACATTGTTAGCTTCTTAGTGGTTATCCATAGTACAAGGAGCAGGCAGGATATCCTGTCCAAACAATATTAGTGCAAATCTTTCCTTTCATAGAATTACACAAAAGTACTGCATATTTCTCCTAACTGTACTGTGTATACAAACACAGAATGGTTCTTCCTTTGTATCACCTGTCCTGTCAAAGGTGGATATTCTATTGTCATTCAATTATTATAGGTGCTTGAATTCAGTGAAATAATTCAACACAGTCCAACAGTCCACAATAACAGTGGATTATCTGAAGAAGTTGTTGACTAGGGCCATTTACAGCTCAGCTTATTATTATGGCCTTATTTTATGTACCTCTTTTTTATGCTTTTCTGCTGGATGGTTAGGACCAAGATAAAGCAAGACCTATATAACAAAAACTGTAACGTTTGTATCTGATAAACTCAGTCAAGTCCTCTCAGGATTTATCCTGTAATCCTGTACCTCACTTTGGAGATCCTTTGTCAGTGTCAGCCATGTGGATGAGTCATTGCCATTGCTTGACCAGTTTGCTTTCCCTGAAAGCCTGAGAGAAAGTTTTCTCTCCCTGTGACTCTCCTTTAAAGACTCCTCCAAATAAATCCTCTCTAAGTGCACTGGAACAACCACTGCTGACAAAGCAAAACAAAAAAGGGGATATAAATAAAGGACCGTTTTGTTGTGAAAAAATATATGTATATACAAGATAGTTAGGATAGAAAGACAGCCACTTTCTCTTCACTGAGAAGAAACATTTGTACTAATATTGTTTAGACAAGGTATCATGTCTGCATCTTGTCCTCTGAATAACTACTACGAAAACAACAATATGCAGTGCATTAATTATTGTAACTGTCCTACTAAACGGTTTTGAAACTGTTTCATTGCTGTTTTATCTTTTTTCCCATTACAATTAATAAAAATATATAATATGAACTAAAACAATTTTCTTGTCCATGTGAAATAAATATTTAATTTTATTAGACATTTTTCAAGAGCAAAGTTATCCTTATGTCAATAATAGCGGTATTACTAATGAGAATCATAATTTGCTCAAATAGCTCAGATAAACTCTGCTGATATACATAAGCAGGCATTAGTTTCTTTTCAATTTCTGTAAAGTAGATAAGAATTTAAAAGAAATGAGAATAATATTTCAATCTATGTTATTTAAATTCAATCCAATGAACTTTAGCAAACAAGTGTTAGCAATGGCACAAGTCTGCACCTTTGAGACCCTTGAGAACAGTGGAAGGGACAAGTGGAAAGCTGAAGCTGCCTCTGCATAATCTTAGTGACAGTGGGTCTTCAGATGTGGATCTTGTCATTCAAAAACAAAACCAAGAGAAACTGCCACAGAAATTACTACAGACTCACTCCTCAAAGGCTTGTTTTATCCTACTGCAGCGACGAGGAGAGACTGGCTTGACCCTAGGCTCAGGATCCAGGGCGTGGCACCAGCCGCTCATCCCGCCAGGAATGTATGCGTATTGGAGTACCTAGCTGTTAAAATGGAAGCCCTGGCAACTAGCATCAGTCCAGATAATGCCTAAACACGTCATGCTCCTCTAGCCTGGGTCCTGGCTCTGAAGTATCCCAATGCATTGGTCCACTAGAGAAGTTTCCAGAGATGCCTCAGGATAAAAAATTGACATGCATGAATGCAATTCAATATCTAATTAGTCGCTCATTGATATAAAATATTTCCTAGATCTGCACTGAAATCGCTATACAAAGTGCAATATAAACAAGCACTTAAAAATTAACAATATTCATTTCACTTGAGAAATGTGTGTGCGCGCGCGCGTGTGTGTGTGTGTGTGTGTGTGTGTGTGTGTGTGTGCCATTTGTTACATATGCCATTTGTTAATGCAATGAGAGGAGGTTTTCTAAGCTTAAGGATCACTTTCAAGCTCATATAATTACAACAGAATTTATCTTCTGCAAGGAAAATTTGCTTTTTAACTATCAACATATTTGTAAATAACAAATTTGTTTAGGGTAAAAACGATGCATTTTAATTGACTTATCTGGATATCATCCTTCTTTATTTACATATGACTATTTAATTAAGTAATTTAGCTATGCCAGGTTCCATCATCCAATAATATTTAGAGTAGCGAGTGTGAGACTTTGGCAGTGTGCATGTAGGTAAAGAATTATAAAGTGATGAATATCTTTGAAAAAAGAGAATCAACTGACGATATGCTTCTAAGGATGTGAAAGACTATATAGTACAGAAAGAACATTGAAATGAATAATTTTGTCATAGCCAAAAGAAGTAAAATATTTTATTTAACCAAAAGTGACATGAACCATAACTGTGTAAAAACATAAAATATCCTCTTAAAAGGCTTTCCTGAAATTGATTTGCATGGGATTTTTTTCTTTGCATTATATTTTGTCTTTTAAGATAAAATGAATCATATCATTCACAGTGGAATTCAACTAAAATTAATGAGATGTACCTTCTTTGAGGTGGAAACTTCATCCCAGTATTGAATTACACACAGTGTTTATGCTATTTGTTTGCAATATTAAAATATTAAATGTCTGTTTTCTGCTCTCCCATGGTTCTTGTAATTCATTAAGGAATCTATCTTTTAGCTTTTGTAATCAACAGAAAAATCATTCAAATGTGTTAGATAAATTATTTTACTAATTAAGGAAAGCTATAATGTGTAATAATAGGATTATCTTCAGAGGCCATTACAAAAAAAAAAAAAAACTTATTTTCACCAATAGAATTGGAGACACAAGTTTTCAATTTCTTTTATTATTATTATTTTTATTGAAGAACAAATAGCAATGAGACAGTATCAAGACAAATTAACAGGAAGATTCGACAAATCAATACATTGCGAAATGTTTTCATAATATTTCAGTGGCGTACCAGATGCATACATGATATTATACCTACAGGCATTATTATAGCAGATGTCTCTAATCAGTGAATGAAGAGAGTGCAGCTATACACCTATCTTATTTCTCTACAGCTGATTTATATCACAGATTTGACAATTAACACTCTCCCCAGTGTCTGTCCATAGTACTAAAAGCCAACATAATATCTTATCCAACCACTATTAGTGCAAATCTTGCTTCTCATAGAATTATGCAGAAGCACAGCAGGCATATTTATCCTAATTGTAGTGCTTATACACACACACATCATGATTCTTCCTTTGTATTCCGCCTTTTTTTTTTTTTTTTTTTTTTTTTTTTTTTTTTTTTTTTTTTTTTTTTTTTTGTCTAGACCTGTCAAAGATGAGCACTCCATTGTCACTAAACCAATTTAGGTACCTGAGCTCGGTGAAACAATCTAACACAGTGCAGCATTCCACAATAGTAGTGAGTTATCTGAAGAAGTGGTTGAATATAACCATTTACATGCCCCACGTTATATACCTCATGTTTATACTTTTCTGCTGGATGGTTAAGACCAAGACAGATCAAGACCTAAATACCAAAAGATGTAGCTTTTGCTTCTGCTGAGGTCAGTAAAGTCCCCTCAGGGTTTATCTTATAATCCTGTACCTTACTCTGAAGATCCTTTGTCTGTGTTATCCATGAGGATGAGTCACAGCCAATGCGTGACCAGTTTGCTCTCTATGAAAGCCTGAGAGAAAGTTTTCGATCCATGTGACTCTCCACAGGAACACTATAGATCATCACTCTCTTTCCTCTGTGGCTCCATAATCTCCTTGATAAGAAAATTTGGGGCGCAACTGAGTTTCATGATGTTACAGTACATGTTCTCCTAGGCCCTGAGTCTTTGCTGACCTTGAAAGACTAGGGCCAAAATGTTGGCTGCCCTTCTGGCTCTTCTGTTTCTCCAATTTTGATCTGTGAATTTAGGCTGTTAACCATCAAGAAGAAAAGCTGTTTAGTACTCTGCAGCATATGCCATTCAGTTTGACCTAAATATCTGACTCAATCATTTTTAATTGTTGTTGTACATTTCTATTTGTATTTCTTCTTTTGACTTCTTCTACGAGAGAGACTATACAATATTCGCACATGTATGTCTGGTTTATTTAACTTACAAGTATATGTTCAAGTGGCATCCACTTCAATATAAATGCTTCAAGTTTATCATTCTTTATAGCTGAGCAATACTGCATTATATAGAAATACCACATCTTTTTCAACCATTCTCCATGTGATGGACATTTTGGTTGTTTCCAAGATTTTGCTATCACAAGCTGTGCTGCTATAAACATAGGTACACACATATCACTATGATATTATGTTTTCAGTTCCTCTGGGAAAATTCCCAGTACGGGGATAACCAGCTGGAATGGGATTTCCAGTCCTACTCTTTTGAGGAGTCTCCACACTGACCTCCACAATGGCTGTACCAGTCTACATTCCCACCAGCAGTGGAGAAGTGTTCCTTTTTCCCCCCAACCTCACCAACATTTGTTGTTGGTTGATTTCCTTATGATAGCCATTCTTTCTGGAGTAAGATGGTATCTCAGTATTGTTTTTATTTGCTTTTCATGGATGGCTAGTGATGTGGAGCATTTTTTCATATATTTATTCACTTCTTTAATTGCATCCTCTGAGAAGTGTGTATTCATTTCAGATGCCCATTTCTGATTTGGCTCTTTTATACCTTATTTCTTTATATATTCTAGACAGTAAACATTTTTCTGATTGCTTAGTAGTTAGGATTTTTTCAAAATTTGTGGGTTGTCTGTTCATTTTTTGGCAATTTATTTTGATGTGAAGAAACTCCTTTGAAGAGTTGATCCCAATTGTTGATTCTTTCAAGGGTTTCCATGCAAATATATGTTTGTTCATGAACTCTTTACCTACCCCTATGTCTTCAAGAGTTCCTCCTACTTTCTCTTCCAGGAGATTGAGTGTTTCTGTTTTAATGTTTAGATCTTTAATCCATTTTGACTTTAACTTAGTGCATGGTGATAGAGGTCGGTCAAGTTTTAGATTTCAGTATGTAGAAAGCCAGGTTTTCCACCACTGCTTGTTAAAAAAGCTATCTTTCTTCCAGTGAGATTGTTTGGCCCCTTTGTCGAAGATCAGATGGATGAGTGTGATCGTAGGTGCCTCTACAACTTCTAATCTATTCCATTGATTCTCAGGTCTATTTTGTTGCCAATATCATCATGATTTTATCACAGTGGCTTCATAGTATAATTTCAAGTAAGGAATTGTGATGCCTCCTGCCTTGTCTTTATTGGCTAAGATTGCCATTGCTATTCTAGGTCGTTTGTAGTTCCAAATAAATTTTAGCAATGATTTCTCTTGGTCTGGGAGGTATGTTGGTGGCAGTGTGATAGGGACTGCATTAAATCTGTATAGTAATTTTGGGAGTATGGCCATGTTCAAGATGTTGGTTCTTCCTATCCAGGAGCATGAAATATCTTTCCATTTTCTGAAACTCTCTATAACCTCTTTCCTTAGGGGGTTGTAATTTTCGGTGAAAAGATCTTGACTTCCTTGGTTAAGTGAATTCCAATGTATTTCATTTTCCACAGTGCTATAGTAAAAGGTATTGTTTCTATTGTTTCCCTTTCAGTGTGCTTGTTATCTGAGTAGAAGAATGCTATTGACTTTTGAGTATTGGCTTTGTATCCTGCTATGCTACTGAATTTCTGTATCAGTTCTAGCAATTTCTTGTTGGAATTTTTGGGGTCTTCCAAGTAAAGTATCATGTCGTCTGCAAATAGTGATAATTTAACTTCTTCATTAACTATTTTCATTCCTTTTATTTCTCCCTCCTTTCTAATGGGTGTTGCTAATGATTCCAAAACTATATTGAATAGGAGAGGTGATAGAGGACATCTTTACCTGACTTAAGAGTAAAAGATTTGAGTTTTTCCCCATTCAGGTTTATATGAGCTTTTGGGTTGTCATAGATGGCTTTTATCAAGTTAAGTTAGAGTCCATCTATTCCAATTTTCTGTGACTTTGAACACGAATGAGTGTTAGACTTTGTCAAAAGCTTTCTTTATATCATTTGAGATGATCATGTGGTTTTTAGATTTTGGTCTATTAATATAGTGTATTACATTTATAGATTTTTGAATATTGAACCATCCTTGCATCCCTAGGTTGAATCCCACCTGGTCATGGTGTATGATCTTCTTGATGATTTGCTCTATTCTCTTTGCTAGCATCTTATTGAGTATTTCTGCATCTATATTCATGAAGAAGATCTGGTTTTGGAATCAGTATTATACTTGCCTCCAGAAATGATTTTGGGAGGACTGTTTCCTTTTCAATTTCATTGAAGAGTTTGAAGAGCATAGGGATTATGCCTTCCTTAAATTTCTTGTGGAATTCAGTTGTGAATCCATCAGGACCTGGAATTTTCTTTGTCGGCAGGCTTTTTATTAGCTTTCGTATTTCATTGGCTGTTACTGGCTTATGGAGAGTTGTTTTATCTTCTTGGTTCAGTTTTGGTAATTTGTACCTTTCGAGGAATCTGTCCATTTTTTCTGTGTCTTCTATTCTGTGAGCATAAAGATTCTCGAAGTAACTATTAATAATCTTCTGAATTTCCACTAGGTCTGTGGTGATTTCACCCTTTTCATTCCTTATTGCATGTACTTGAATTTTTCCTTTCCTCTTTTTGATGAGGTTGGCTAGAGGCTTATCAACTTTATTTAGTCTTTCAAAGAACCAACTTTTTGATTTGTGGATTCTTTGAACTGTTTTCTTCTTCTCAATTGAATTAATTTCTGCTCTAATCTTTACGATTTCTTCCCATCTTTGCGCTCGGGGTTATGTTTGCTCTTATTTTTCTAGATGTTGGAGGTGCAACACTAGGGTGTTTATTTGTTCTCTTTCTGTTTTCCTAATGTGTGTATTCATAGCTATGATTTTCCCTCTAAGAACTGCTTTCATCGCATCCCACAAATTCTGGTAAATTGTGCTTGAATTTTCATTGAATTGCAAATATTGTTCAATTTCTTGTTTAATTTCTTCTGTGACCCATTGATTGCTGAGTAGGGTGTTTTTTAATTTCCATGAATTTAGTGGGTTTTTCTGGTTTCTTTTGTTGTTTAGTTCCAGTTTCATTGCACTGTGGTCAGATAATATGCATGGGAAAATTTCTGTTTTCTTACATACACTTACACATAACCTCTGGACTAGCATGTGGTCTGTTTTGGAAAATGACCCGTGTGCAGCTGAAAAAAATGTTCATTCAGCTGTGGTTGGGTGAAACACTCTGTAAATGTCCACCAAGTCCATTTGTTCTAAGGTCTGGTTCAGTTCTGCTATTTCCTTGCTAATTTTTTCTCTTTTTGACAAGGGGGTGTTAATGTCTCCTGTCAAGATTGTATTCCTAGATATTAGGTTTTTCATGTCCATTAAGATTTGTCTTACATAGTTGGGTGCTCCTGTGTTTCATGCATAGATATTTATGAGTGTTACTTCTTGCTCTTGAGTGTTTCCCCTGACCAATATATAGTGGTCTTCTTTGTCTCATTTGATCATTCTTGGTTTGAAGTTGAGACTGTCTGAGAAAAGAATTGCTACTTCTGCTTTTTTCTGAGGTGCTGGGGCATGGAGTATTATTTTCCATCCTTTGAGTTTGAGCCTATGAATGTCATTTTGAATTAAGTGTGTTTCTTGTATACAGCATTGTGCCAGTCTATTTCTCTTAATTTGAGAATTGAATCCATTTACATTGATGGTTATAATTGAAGTGTGTTGACTTACATTTGTCATGATATTTACCTGGTGTTATTACTCCTTTGTGTTTAATTGTCTGTCCTGTTTAGTGGGTTCCTTCCATTCTCATTTGTGGATTTCTGGTCATTGTGGTCTCTCTCTTGAACATCTTTCAGCAGCCTGTGTAGGTTTGGCTTTGTCATCATGAAATTCTTTAGTTGTTCTTTGTCATGGAAGTATTTCACTTCTCCATCAAACTGAAAGATAATTTTTTGGGGTATAATAGTCTGGGCTGGAATTTGTTTGCATATGGGACTTGAAGAACTCTGCTCCATGCTCTCCTTGCCTTCATGGCTTGCGTAGAGAAGTCGGCTGTAATTCTGATGGGTTTTCCTTTGAATGTGATCTGCTTCTTCTCTCTAGCAGCTTTCAGATTACTATTTTTGTGTTGGATTTCTGGGATCTTGACTATCATATGTCTCGGTGTGTTTTTACTTGGGTTGAAGTTATTTGGTGTTCTATATGCTTTGGTCACCTGAATGTTGGATTGCTTCCTCGTATTTGGGAAGTTCTCTGTGATTACTTCTCTCCAAATTCTTTTTATGTCATTTGCATTGACTCCTTCATTCTCACTGATACCAATTAATCTCACATTGTTTGTCCTGGCATCATCTTACAGGTGGTGCATTATTTTTTCCTGAAATCTCTTTGTTTTTAAGAGATCCTCTCTCACCTTTTCACTAGCTGTACCAGCGTCTTCAAGATCTGAAACTCTGTCTTTTCTTTCACTCAAATGGTTTTGTGGACTCGTGATCAATATTTTTAGTGCTTCTATAGCTCTTTGACTCTATTTCATGTTTTCTATTTCTTTTCATATTGCTCATTCAAAGAATCCATCATATTTCTGATCTCTTCTATTATTTTAGCCATATCTTCTTTAGAGGTAGTTATTAATTCTTTTCTTGCAGAGTTCCTTCCAAATTGGTTTTCCTCTGCATATTTCTGGACTTGTTTCTGTATTTCAGATTCTGTGATTTGAAAGAATTCTTTTTTTTAAAGAATTCTTTTTTGATTTCAGAAATTACTTCTGCTTTGAGTTCCTCATGACCCTCTGCTGTTGTTTCTTTGCTTCAGACACTGTTAATTCATATATTTCAGCTGGAATAATGCTCTCTGCACTTGTTCTGGGTGAGTACTTGTTTTCCCTCTGATGTTTCTACATTTGATTCTTTATTTCAGATGCTACATATTCAGATATTTCTTTCTTATTTTAGGAATTAATAATCCTCTGAGTTTCTCTGTACCTTTCTGGTGTTGTTCCTTTGCTTCTGTATCTGTTAATTCATTCATTTCAGCTGAGCTAGTGTCCTCTGCACTTACCGGTGGACTCGAGGCCTGTGATTGCATTTTTCTCCTTGTCTTTGTCATTTTGTATAGCACTGACCTCTGGGGCTCTCACTCACTGGCTGAGCTATGCTGGGTCTTGGGCCGCGAGGTGGGACCTGGGACTGCTGGGAACCATCTCTCCAGCATAGTGGGACTGGGGCTCTCACTCAGCAGCCAAACTGCGCAGGGATCAGGACAAATTTTTCAATTTCATAAAGAAAATATCTTAATTTGGTGAAAATTCAATTACATGTGGCATTAATTTTATAATACATTTTATAGCTTTAATGAAAAATTTAATGATTTTAATGAAGTCTAGTTATATAAGGGAAATTTTATTGAAGGAAAGATCATTTCTTTAGTCCAGAAATACAGTAGAGACAGCATGCTGACTAGATATTTAATTTTTCATTTTCTGTGGCTTTATTTGAACTGAAATATATATACATGTATATGTAAAATAATTGTTTAAATAATTAGCAACATAAAGTTTTTAATATAATGTCTCTTCTGCTGCATAATATAATTAATATTTTCATATTATATCTTTATAATATGATGCATAAGATAATATATAAATATATTTTATGATACATTTTATGATAAATCTTTATAAAGATCTATCCCCATGATTTTCAACAATACACTGTCAAAGTGTAATATATATTTTATTGTTATAGTTCATCTCAAGTTTTACTACCTTTTCTTTATATTATAATTGCTTTATAGCCACAGGTTGCCAGTAACTACTGGTTCAGTCAGTGGAACTGTAGACTCTACAGTAAAAGAATGAAATCTGCTTGTCTTTTGAGAAGATCTCTCATCATATTGTTATCTAAATCATGGTTTGATCCATTTGTTCCCAAAGCTTTGGTACCAGGAAATGGTTTCCTGAAAGACAATTTCATCACTGAGTATTGTGGGATGGAAGTTCGTTTCAGGATGATTGAAGCATCTTCTATTTACTGTGGACTTTCTAGGTTGTGTAATTATTTCATGATATATAATTAAGTAATTATAACTTCACAATAACACAGGATCTTTGGGAGCCCTGAGCTTATTTTCTCATAACTGGCCAGTTCCATCCAGGAATGATATAAGATGTCAACCCCTGGAGTACGTTGCTTATGTCCAATCTGTTCTGTGATCTCCTTTTGATTGCTGTACTTTTAAAAATCCTGTTTCACAAAGAAGGGATGTTGGAAATGGTGGCAGGATTTTGAATTGCTTTTGTGGCCATAAAAGGGTATTCTATCTTCAAATTAATACAGAGGATATAGAGATTTGAAGTTGTCTTAAACATGCTTGTAAAGCCACTATCATCTGTGACTTCAAGCATTTGATCCTCTCTAGGTAGCACAGACTAAATTACCTCCTAGGTCTCAGACATGTGTTGGTCACAGATCCATAACTGCTGCATGGTATGGGATTCTTTTGTGCTTGGGAGCTGAAGCTTTAACTCTGGTGAAAGCTGAGATAGGTGATCACATATCAGCTGGGAGAGCAAAGCCCTGATTCACTCTCTTCTATCATTTCTGCTAATATTTGAGACTTGTAAAGAACCCTGATGTTTAATTGTCATCTCCTTAGTTCCACTTGAGTTCTGAATGCAATCGCTTTTTCTGCTGTCTGAAACAGTGGATTTCCCCTGAAGTAACATTCTAATTCATTGCACAGCTTGAATGTATAAAACAAGCTTTGTGTAAATACCCATTGTCTCACTAGTGTGAGAGACTTAAAGTCTAAAGAAGAACCAAATGTTACAAAGATATGGTGAAATAGGAAGAAATTTTTCAAAAGAAAAGGGGACTTTGGAAGGAAGAAGGAGAAAAGGAAGGAAGGGGAAAGAAAAAAAGGAGAAAAGAAGGGTAAAATGAAAACAAAGCTGTAAACACGGAACTGAAGGGTGTTGAAGGGAAGGGGGAGGGAGGGAAGGGAAAAAAATACAAATAAAGGTGTATTATGTATAGGTACAAATTCCCTAAAATGAATGCAAGCTTTATGCATACTGAAAATGTCCTTGTCTTCTAATTTATCATCTGTTGTTCTGACTGATGTTTTTTTTTTTTTCTGGTTTTTGAGCCCTAGTTTTCTGTTTCTTACAAGTCTGGAAACATTGAATAATAGATATGCTGAATTTTTAGTTTGTGGATTTTTTTTTTCTTTTTGAACTATTTTAATTTGCTTTTGGCCTCATTCCAGATAGCAATTAACTTGTTTGGAATTAGTCTGATTCCATTTTTTTTTAAGGAAACTTCTAACGTGATTAGTGTGGGCCTTGAATTGCAATTATTTTATGGCTAATTTGCTCTTTCCTAAGGACTTAGTGAGTTTGTCAATGTTTCATAATTTTATCTACCTCTTAACAAACTTCAAAACTTAGTAGACTTAAAGCAACAATGATTCATTGTCTCAGAATTCTGGAGATTTTTAAATAAAATATTGGATGTTATATGGGTCATGCTCTGTCTGTTAGCTTCTAGTGAATGCTGACAGTCCAGGTCTTTCCATTCTTTGAAATTTCAATCTCACTCTCGGTCATCACATGCCTGGTTTCTCCCCTTGGTATTTTGGTTTATAGATGACTTTCTCCTCTGTGTGTGTCTGATTTAAGTTCCTTGATCTTATAGAAACACAGGTCGAGTTCAACTAAGGGCATTCAACTAAGAGTTTTTGTATAACCTCTTCAGAATTTATAGCTCAAGTAGATTTACAAATTCCCAGTTTTCCAAAATAGTCACATTGACAGGTATAACAAATTATACCTGTCAATTATGCCTCCATATATTGTTTCTTCCTTGTGTATTTTTGAAGAACATATTTTGATCCATATTATAGTTGTATAGGAAGATTTTGCAATACAGTTGGAAAGATATGAGCAATTTCTGGGCCTCCATGAGATACCAATATTTTTCCAACAATTCCTGTCTGAGGTTCTTTGCCTGGCATTGATTATTTCATCAAACACATGCACAGACAAATACTCAGCCAAATAACCAAGAAGATGCTTCTGCAAATTACCAGTTTTCTCTATGGAGCTTATTTCTCTTTGCAAGTATTTCACAAACTGTAGTTGCTTTGGCTTTTAAGTTGACTCTGTTTTCAGTCTCATTTTGTGGGAATCAGTCTAGAATATTTTTCCCAATAAAGTAGGCTCAAGCACTTGCAGATATTTTCATATTTTTATTTGACTGGAGTTCACTTTCATTTTTGTACTATTCACAATTTCACCAAACTGTTAATTCAGTTAGAAATGAGGTTCTAATTTTTTAAGGCAGGGGAGCTTCCCTGGTGTTCATTCAAAACTTAAAGGATAATTTTTAATTGCTTCATATTATACATTTTAATGAATTTGTGCTTTAAGTCATGTGCAATCATCACAAGTAAATATTTTCTATGCCTTGCTATATAACTTTCTTTTATATTACCTGTAATATATTATCAGAAAATAATTCATCTTGAGCAAATAAATCTCTATTTCATGGGATATTTTTTACCCTTTGGTGAAATGTATTTTAGTATCAATTTATACAAATATTAGAATGCAATATTGGCACATGGTGACATTTATTAAGTAATCTTCCCAAGTTTATTGGCTCTAGTCTGACATTTAACAAAATAAAATTGATTAACTAGAAAGGCTCATATCCACCATCACTGAAGTGCAGATAACATCCCTTATTATTAGGAGACAAGCTAAATAAATTTCCTGTCATTTGCAAATATTGGCAAATGAATGAAGTAGTTCAATGTCATGGTCAATGGCTGGACAGCTGTAAAGCCCATGTTTTAAGATAAATTGATGATGTTGACATGAATCCTGTGTAGTGATGCTGCCACTATCAAACGCATGAATATGCTTATACTTCTAAACCTCAAAAAAAAAAAATCTATGATGTCAGAGGAGGCCTTACTGAAATATTTTCTTTTATTATTCTTGCTGAGCAGATGGTCTTTCCACTGCAACACTAGACTTGTCTTCTGTGACGGTGTAAGCATGCAGCCACATCTTTACCCACAGACTGCACAGAACCTCAAGTATATTTTTCTTTCTTTCTTTTTTTTTTTTTTTTTTTCCTGGTGGTGGGGCTTGCACAGTGTGTGGTGCCAGGGATCCAACTATGGTCCCTGAGCTTGCCTAAGCTCTCCTAAGCAGACACTTTACATTGCTAAGCTATTTCGCTGGTCCAACCCAGGTATTCCAAAGTGCTCCCTGGGAAGTTGACAGTCTTATCAAAAGAGCTATTTCCTCTTTTTTGATGGCTTACTTTTTTTTTTGTCTCTTGGTATTTCTGTGAAGGCTTTGATGATTGGGACACAGGCAGAAGGAAACAACTCTATCTGGATTTTTTTTTTTTTTCCAGAACCAGGGATTGAACCTTGTGCTTGCCGACGAAGAGGTATTGCACTGAGCCGTCTCCTGGTCCCAAAAATCTGGATTTTTTACTGGCCTGAATAGTCTGTTTCAACACAGTCCTTTTATTATTCAGTCAGAGATTGCCCTAACAATTTTATTTTTATTTTTTATTTATTTATTTTATTTTTAGGGAAGGGTCTACATGGTGTTCAGGGTCTCACTAATAGATTGAACTCATAGTGATCCAACTGTTTACAGCCGCCCGAGAGCTGGGATTACAGGTGTATGCCACCATGGCCAGTCTCAATTGCTGTCTCAGTGCATCCCAAGGGCGGGGCTGGCAGGGCAGGCAGGGCTTCGAACGCCTGGCCCCTGCACCTGCTTGCAAGAACTTTAATACACTAGCGATTTGGCTGGCCCAGCCTTGACAATTTTATTAGAAATTTTCACTTTTTCTTCTTTTGGGGGGGGCGGGGTACAGGGATATTGGGGTTGCACTCCGAACTTGAGCTTGCCAGGATACTTAATGTCACTGAGCTACCCCCATCCCAGCTTTGTCCCTGGCCCAACAATTCTATGACTTACGTGATTTGAAGACCGCCAGACCATTTGGGGAAGCCTAGCAGATATGCCACCGGCCTGGCTACCAGGGCATTTCCAGCACCAAGCTTTGTAATTGCTGGAGTAGAATGTCAGGGGTATATTTGATACAGATGGTGTTGGTTGAATCTGGATTTTCAGGGACCAAAGAAACATTTGCTCTGGCTTCTTTAACACTGAAAACTAAAAATTAAAATTTAGTAATTATTTTTCTAAATATCACTTGACCTTGTAAGACAATATCCATAGCGAATAGAGAGGGAAGAGTTTTTTTCTCAAGTAAAATATAGATGTTTGATAGTATTCTGACTGACTTTACTTCATATACAATACTAATAAACTTGAATATTTTTATTATCCATATTTCTAAATTAAACAAAAAATCAGGGACTATACTAGTAGAACAACAGAACAATATTGAATCTATAAATGCAAAGACTAACAATGTTATTAATAAATTACACAGCTATTTATCTTAAAAATGCCTTGTGATTTCAACTATGCATGTTTAGCATAGCATTTGTCAATTATTTTCACATTACTCTTGAAGATAATACTTATTTTACTACTGTTCCAAGAGGGTACTACAAAGAAACATAAATGGAATAAGAAATATGTCTAGATATTGCCATCTAGCCTTCTAAAGAGCAATAAATTTTTGGAAGACAAAAAGTTGAAAGGGCCGGACAGATAGCTCAGTAGATTAAACACCTGCTTAGGCAGACACAGGGACCAGGATTCAATCCCTGGTGAGCTGTGCCAGCCCCACCCCTAGGGCACATTGAGACAGATAGAGAATTAGTGTGGCGGTACACATCTGTAATCCCAGCACCTGGGAGACTGAAAACAGGAGAATTACTATATAGTAATTTGGATCTATGTAGTAAGACACTATAGACTCTGCATATTGGAAGAATTTTCTGGAACAAAAGTAGTATCATGCACCTATCTGTCACTTTTTACAAAAAATATAAATGTACATATTTATTTTATATGAACAATGTAAAAATATGAGCTACATCTTAGTGTTCATATTATAATGTAGTTAGGCCAGAACATTCTCAAAACTACTTTAATAATGAGAAAGTTCACTAAATTATTAGTTTAATTAAATTTTATGAAAACAGTGAGGGCCAGGGACATAGCTCAGTGGCATAAGCACCTGCCTGGTAAGAGCAAGGTCCTGAGTTCAGTCCCCAGTATTGAAAAAAACAAAAGAAGAAGGAAAGAAAGAAAGAAAGAAAGAAAGAAAGAAAGAAAGAAAGAAAGAAAGAAAGAAAGAAAGAAAGGAAGAGAAAATGATGAAACATATATTGATTGAATTACAGAAAGGGATTTATTAGCTTGATCATTTTTTCAGGCATAGAATTTGTCTTCTAAATGTGTTCAAGGGCCGGCCAAATTGCTCAGCAGATTAAAGCATCTAGAGCAGGCAGTCGGCCTGGGAGTTCAATTTCCAAGCCTGCCATGCCGGCCCATCCCTGAGATGCACAGAGAGGGCAGCTGAGACTGGGCATGGTGGTGCACTCCTGTAATCCCAGCTCGTGGGAGGAGGATGTAAACAGGCTGATCACTATGAGTCCGATCTAGTACTGAGAGCCTGAACACCCTGTAGACCCTTCCCTAAAAATACAAAAAAAAAAAAAAAAATTGTGTTCATTTTTGTTATTTCTTACTCATTCTCAAAATTTTAAACAGCAAACTTTATTACTATGCATTATTTCACCATTTCTCTATCCCAAAGGCCACTTTTCAAAGTTTACATTGCTTTAAATCTGAGGAATTGACATGACACCTTCTGCTGTAGGTTTATCTTGTGTTATTCTATTTGTTATTTTTAGCTACTCAACCTACTTTCACTGATAATTTACACTAGAACTGTAAAAAATCCAACCTCCAGTATTTCAATTTTAATTTTTCATCTATGTTAATGTATTGAATTAATATACTTATTTGATTTAATCATATTTCTGATAACATTCAATGAATAGATATTATTACATATTAAGAGTTACAGGAACTGGAGAGATGGCTCAGAGGAATAAGTGCTTCCCTGGCAAGCACAAGGGCTTCAATCCCAGATCCACCAAAAAATAAAAATAAAAATTGTTACATAGGAGAACCTGTACTGTAACAACATGTAATTCAGTTGTGCCCTAACTTTTCTGATCAAGGAGATTATGGGGCCACAGAGGAAAGTGATCAATGATATAGAGTGTGCCTAATGAGAGTCACATGAAGAGAAAACATTAGGCTTTCACAGAGAACAAATTGGTCAAGCAATGGCCGGGATTCATCCACATGGCTGACACTGACAAAGGATCTACAAACTGTGGTACAGAGTTTCAGGGTAAATCCTGAGGAGATTTGACTGACCCTGTCAAATATAAAAGTTACATTTCTGGTTATATAGGTCTTGCTCTATCTTGGACTTAACCATCCAGCAGAAAAGTATAAATATGAGCTATAAAAAGTAAAGCCATCAGCCGGGCGTAGTGGTGCATGCCTGTAATCCCAGCACTAGGGAGGCTGAGGCAGGAGGATTGTTGTGAGTTTGAGAGCAGCCTGAGCTACAAAGTGAGCTTAAGGCCAGCCTGAACTGCACAGTGAGACCCTGTCTCAAAAAAGACAAAAAAAAAAAAAAAAAAAGTAAAGCCATATTAATACACTCAGCTGTAAAAGACTTAAGTCAACAACTTCTGACATTGCCAGTCCTATGGATAACCCACTACTATTATGGACGACTGGACTATATTGAAATATTTTGCTGAATTCATGCACCTACAATATTTAAATGACAATGGAATACCCTTCTCTGACAAAACTAAATAAACAAAGGAGATACAAATGAAGGACCATTTTGTATCTGTGCATATAAAATAAAGATATACAGCTACTTTCTCTTAATTCAATGACTAGAAAGATTTGTTCTAGTACTGCTTTGGGGCAGGATATCATGTCTGCATCTTGTACTATGAATAACCACTAAGAAGAAAACAATATGCAACATATTAATTGAAACTGCCCTACCAATCAGTTTTGAAATTGTCTCATTGCTATTTGCTTCTCAATAAAATTATTAAAAAACATATTAAGTGTTATAAATTCTACATAAAATTAAGGTCTAATGATATAAAGTGAAAGAGAAATACAGAAAGTTCTGTACTACCAAAACAATTATAGATTATACTTAAAGCATCTTCTATGTAAAGGAATGTATAATGAAGGAAAATCTTTTAATTATTTTGTTACACTCCCATTTTCTGTAGTTCAGTATTCAGTAAATATAGGAAAGCCTGATCCCTATGGACACTGTGTCCGAATAGTCTGATGAGCCATTTCTCTTTGATAAATCAAATCAGAATATTTATAAGTAAACTAGATGTAACTGCTGGAGAGTTGAATATTCATTTCTTCCTCTGAACAGTGAGTATGAAATCAAGGTGGTCGCCTTAGAGAACGAAAAATCAGAGAGAAAAGATTCTTTGGTAAGAACAAAAAAAATTAGTGTGGCTTTTATAAATATTAACTCTAACATGAAAGTGATATGCAAACAGTGAAGGTGAGAAAGGTTAAGGTGAAAAGCTCAGAAAAATGTTTAGAACGTAACTGATACAGTGGAGCAGCCATTTTCCCATCTTGTCTTGTTGAGACAGGCTTGATTGCTTTTGTCTTCATAAGCTATCTCTGCGGTTAAATCCTTGTCATTTGGACTGGTTAGATTACTCTCATTCTCTGTGATAGTACTAAATGCCATCATAAATGTCTGGAGCTAGCTTGCCTTTTAATGTGATAAATATGAGAATTAGTCTGCATTTTCTCAAGCAAATTATATAATAACTATTATGAAAACTTCTTAGGGGCTGGGAAGATAGCTCAGTAGCATAAATGCTTGCCTGGCAAGCACAAGGTCCTGAGTTCAATCCCCAGTACCACAAAAAAAAAAAAAAAAAAAAAAAAACTCATAGCCAAACTTCTAGCTGGGCGTGGTGGCGCATGCCTGTAATCTCAGCACTTGGGAGGCTGAGGCAGGAGGATTGTTGTGAGTTCGAGACCAGCCTAGGCTATAGAGTTTAAGGCCAGCCTGAACTGCATAGTGAGACCCTGTCTCAAAAAGACAAAAAAAAAAAAAAAAAGAAAACTTCTTTCAGGCCTCTTCTCTACATGGAGTAGATATACCAATGATTTACCTTCTTTTTACTGGGGATTGAACTCAGGACCTTGACTCATCTTATCTTGAAAGAGCTCTTTTATGTTTCTCCCTTTTGACTGAATATTGGCCAATATTGCGTAGCACATTTTGATAGGTTGAATATCAGTCCCCAAGGACTGATACAACACCTGGAAGTCATGCATTTGTTACTGTACGGAATGAAGAAGGCTTTATAGATGTAATCCAATTAAGGATAATGAATGAGGAAATTAGCCTGGATTATCCAGATGAGCACCAACTAATTGGAAGAGTCCTTCTGAGAGATACAGAGAAAAGATGTGACAAGGAATCCAAGAAGCTGAGTAAAGTATTGAAATAACAGGGAAACCAAGTGTGGAGAAAGCTGAAAAAGAAAGATGCTCCACAGAGCTTTCAGAGGGAACAGAGTTCCAAACACACCTGAATTTTAAAGTGATTGCTCCAAAGCTGTGAGGATAAATCAGGACAGCTGTAAGCTGCTAAATTTGTGGCAGCGCACGTCACAGGAAACAAACCCATTGCCCTAAATCGTGTCATTTATCCCCAAATCACATCATCGTCATTTGCTTGCATGTCTCGGACCTCTGAGGACCTGCCAACCATCACTATTTTCTATAAACAAAACACAATTTATATTGTTTGGTAATCCCAATTTTATCTCTTCATCAATGGAGAATGAATTTTTAAGGTTTATTTGATAAGATCACCTAAATATCATTTGATACATTAAACCTAAGTGCAGGTACTTCAACAGCTAAGGTAAATAAGGTCGAACATGATAGGAATACATTTGGAAAGCTTGAGCCACCAGAGTGGATCTATTGTATGGATAATTTTCTCCATAGAATGTTTCTATTGCTACTCTTGTAATGCTAATGCCTTAAGATGTTTCTGAGAAAAGGGCATTAAGAGCTGAGTTACTGCACAATACCAGGAAAGGGTAGCACAGAAGGAAAGATTTGTGTTTTTCTCATTTTGTTCTGTGATGCAGATTTCTTTAATTTTTCTATTCAATGATTAATCAAACCTTAGCTAATTTTTGCATAAAGAAGGGAAGAAATTATAGTGCAGTAATTAAATTTTTTCCTGATAAGAATATATTTGACTGCTTAATTGATACAGAGGTAATTAAGTTTGTTGACATCATTTTTCCTTTCCTGGTTTCCTTTCAGAAAACTTAATTTAACAGATCTTCATGTATGTAGCCCTTTGGTATTCTGAATGAGAATTACCATTTTAATAAAATTAAAAGAATATTATTATTTTTATCTCTATTCAATTTTACATTATATAGTTGAGTAGATTATGACTTTATGGAGAAATCATGTAATCAAGTAGGTTTTGAAATAAGTAATTATGAAGACAAACAACATTTTTAATTGAATAAGATTTAGAAAATTCTTTTAAAACAGTAGAAGTTGGAGCTGGGCATTGTGGTGTATACCTGTAATCCTAGCATTTGGGAGACTGAGGCAGGAGGATCGTTTTGAATTTAAGCCCAGCTTGGGTGCAAAGTGAGCTCAAGGTCAGCCTGAACAGCATAGCAAGACCTTATCTCAAAAAGACAAATAAATAAGTAAATAACAGATAAATAGATAAACAAACAGAAGTTGGAATGACAGAAAAATAGAGACAATAAGACAGAAGGAATAGGAGACAAATACAAGAGAGACAGTTTTATGAAAATGGAGATGGAATCAGACAGGAAACCAGAGAATGATAGAAAGACATAGGTCAAATTTTTCTATTTTTTAATGACAAAATTTTGTCATCCAATTGTTTCCATGGAAGATTGGTTCCAGGCCCCTCTGGAGTATTAAAATCTGACACACTGTATACATTGTATGCAGTGAACACATTGTATACTTATATCATTAGGTTTTCCTGGATTTCTATTAGAAAAATCATTAAGTTTAGAAGATGACTTCATATGAAATGGACTATTGTATTTGCCTCAGAGACAGGTGAAAGTAGGAGAGTCATTAACACAAAATCTGACCAAAGTCCCTTGCAGGAATTGGTACAGTCATACACATGTCTTCACATATACATTTTTAATTTGTTACGTCTACATGTGTGTAGTACATAATTTAAATAATCTGGGGATCATTTATAATACCTAATACAATGTAAATGTAATGAAATAGCTATTATATTTCATTACTCAGGGAATATTGACCAGAAAACTCTCCGTGTTTAGTATGGTACATTTTTAAATATATCATTATGCACCTTATAGGATACCAAAACATTATGAAAACAGTTTGCAATGTATTAATTTATCAAATCCATCTTGTCAAGGTATCTTAAAAATGTCTCATTGATATTTTTACTTCAATAAAACAAAAATAAAAAAATAAAATAAAATCACGGTGTTTGCATACAATGTATTACTACTTTATTGTGAACAATAAATTTGAGCATTTTTGAAAAACTAAAAAATAAATAAATAAAAATATATACACACAGGCACACACACATATATGGTTGTCACAGGGTTTCACTACACAGATCAACTCACAGTGATCCTCCTGTATTTAGCCTCCTCAATGCTGAGATTACAGGAGTTCACTACCATGCCCTGACTCGGGGCTGGCATGGTATGTGGTGCTGGGGATCGAACCATGGTCCCTGTCCTTGCCTAAGCTTGCCTAAGCAAACACTTCGGTCTACTGAGCTCTCTCCCCAGCCTCCAACACCATTTTTTTTTAGTTTTGTTTTTTGGTGGAACCAGGGACTGAACTTAGGCCCTTTCACTTGCCAGGGAGGTGCTTATTCCACTGAGCTATCTCCCCGGCCCCTAATATATGAACCATGGTTGAAACTGCAAAGTGCAAAATTGTTTTTTATTGCAAGGAAAATAAAAGATTTGTAGATTTTTGTTTCTTAACCTCAAAAATATAATATTTATTAAATAGTGAAGCATGGTTTTTAAGTTTTTATTAATAAAGCACAGATTATATTTGTTATTGCAAGAAGTAAAGAATAAAGTCAAGGAAATCATTTTCTAATGACAGATTCTTGCTGTTCCCTTGGAAAGTCAGTATCACAGATAGGTAAGAACACATTGTATACTTATATCATAAAGTTTTCTTGGATTTCTATTAGAAAAATCAATAAGTTTAGAAGGTGACTTCATATGCAATGGACTATTGTATTTGCCTCAGAGACAGGTGAAATAAGGAGTCATTAGCACAAAGCATGAAGAACTTGACCTGACACTAGGGGGAGGAATCTGCTTTAATTTAATGACTATGATGCCAGATTCATGTGCTTTTACTTTAAATTATTTGGGTCCTTTTGCAAGAAGTTTTGCTTTCATTATTAATAGAAGCGAATTGTTCTGTGAAGTAGCCAAGGTTCTGGGAAAAGATTGCACATTTTAGACCTAGGGCATCTAAGAAGAAAGGAGTATTTCTGAAATGAGTAACTCAAAACATTCTATAAAAGCTCCCCTAAGAAATGATGCATATTTGAGCTCTGCTTTATGAAGCTCATGCATAACATCCTTCTGCCCCAAGGGGAAATCTCAGACACTGTGTTACTTATAAATTGGATCTCTTTCCCTTCTCTCTTTGGTTCCCATTCAATTTAGAGTCATGGAGGAAGAAAAGTTTTATTGATATTTTGGGTAAATCTGATCATGAAGACTATACAGTCTACCCTGATGCGCCTTTAGCTTTTGTCAAAAAATTAGTTGTCCATGTTTATGAGAGTGTCTCCTTGAATCCGCTATTTAGCTTAGTCTCTTCACTTCTGTCTAACTTCCATATAGTCTTCTTTATTATAATTTTATAACACACCTCCATAGCTCTTCATTAGGTGTTCTGGAATTTATCCCAGTGGTAACAGTTATTGTGTCTTTTTTTAAAAACTTTTGTTAGATTTGTTCCTAAATAATCCATATTATGGATACTACTATAAATTGACATATTTTATTACTTCAATTATCAATTAATTGTTCCTAGAATTAAGGATATAAATAATGTGAATTTAGAGATCTTTACTGACTAAGGGTTATAAGGAGTTCAGGGATCAACGAAATTTATTGATATTATTAAATTCATTGTTTATGTTCAATCATAATTTATATGCATATATAATATTTATCTATGAGCAAAGCCAGTATCACTTCACTTCTTTATTTTTTTTGTGCAGAACTGGGGATTGAACTCAGGCCCTTGTGTTTGCCAGGAAAGTGGTTATTTTACTGAGCTATCTCCCCAGCCCCTTAATTTTTTTTTATTTTTCTATTTTAAGGAAGGGTCTACAGGATGTTCAGGGTCTCCCTGCTAGTTTGGACTCCTAGTGATCTGTTTACAGCCTCCCAAGAGCTAGAATCACAGCCAAGCCCTACCACACCCAGTCTCAATTACCAACTCAGAGCACCCCAGGGGCAGGGCCAGAGCAGCAGGTCTGGGGATTGAATGCCCAGGCCCTGCACCTGCTTCCAGGAGCTTTAATATGCTAAGCTATTTGGCTGGCTGGACTTCTTTATTCTCAATATAAATGCATTTTACTTCTCAATTAAACTAAACCTAAAACTAACAATATGTAGTAATGAAAGCTTCAATTATTTTCCCCTTAAATAAGAGAAATGATGATAGTGACTCTATTTTAATGTTATATTAGAGATTCTGTTAGCAATTTTAACAACTTCTATTTTATTCCTATTTTTCTGAGATTTTGAAAATCAATATTTACTTTTCAAAGTTGTTTGGTATTTATGCGATCATGCAATGTATGCTGACAACTTGTAAACATGATAATACTGATTTATATTTAATACATTTACTGTATAAATAGCAATCAATTATGATGAATGTTCATATCATATGTTACTAGAATTTTTTAAAATCGTATTTGCTACAGATCTCACTATGCAGTTTGTACTTACAGGGATCCTCCTGTTTCTGGCCTCCCCAGCACTGGGATTACAGGTGTGTGATACCACACCCAGTCTCGGTGGCCAGCCTGCCTGGAAGTAGGGCCAGCACAGCAGGGAAGATTGAACCCTGCCCTTGCACTTGCCCAAACAGGTGCTTACTCTGCTGAGCTAGCTCACCAGCCCAGATATTTTTAGCTAATGTTTTGTTTTGATCTTTTGATATAACTTTGGTATATTAATATATAAAACTATTTTTTCAATGTATTCAAAGAAAAAATTAAATAACTTTATTTCTTGAGATGCTGTTAATAACAACAGTATTATTATTATCATCATCTATATTACGCACTGGAAGATTCAGTTGCATTTTGTCTCAATCAAAAAGTGAAAACCATGTGTGCTGTCACACATGTACCTCCTGCACTCAGGAGGATAAGGCAGGGAGATTGCCACGAGTTAGGAGCCAGCATGGGCTAGTCAGATCAAGGCCAGCCTGAACAACAAGGAGATACTTTCTTTGCAAAACAAACAAACAAAAATAAAATACAATAAAAAATAAATAATGCAAAGACCCTTTGCTCTGTGGACTGCAGGATGATGGTTAGGAAACCTGGTCTGCAGGATTCATGTAATGGAGAGAAGCAATCTGAGCATTGCTTGTCACATCTGTGCCCTGACTCCAGTCAGCTTAATCAAAGAATAAATGTAATATACATGGAAGGTCACTTCTCAATTCATATGTAAGTATTTAATGATTGCTCACTATGCAAGTCAAGGGAGATATGAGCCTACTTAGAGAGCTTGAAAAGTTTCCTTCAAGCCATGAACAGATCACCTGGCTCAGCCTTGGCTGACCATCAGCACAAGCAAGAAAAGGGCACAAGTCCCCCTTTCCTTCAGGTTATCCTTGTACTCGTCAAGACTCAGGTCACATAAAAGCCTTTGTGAGATGGTGACTCAGTGAAACAATTAGGATTTTTCTTCTTTAGTTAGTTTTACATAGAAAATCACTGGGGGCCAAGGAGATGGCTTGGTGGAATAAGTGCTTCCCCCGGGCAAGTGCAAGGGTCTGAGTTCAATACCCAGTTCCGCCAAAAATAGGAACAAAGAAAAAATTATTTGACAAAGACACCTGCGATAATATTTGATGAGACAGAGATGTCAATTTACTCTGGGTTGTTCACTGTACCTGTGTACCTATTAGTGTTGCGCCATATAGGAAATATCATATTACTTCACAACTAAAATCTTCGTTCTTGAATTCAACTGATTTAGGAAACAGGCATTAGTGCTAGATGTAAGAAAAATACAGTAAATTGAGTAAGGCCCGAGTCTTAATATAATTTACACCTAAAAGCTTTAATCACATAGTTCATACTTTACTGATGAGCAAGCTAAGGCTGAGTTCTATCATTCCACTAGGTCATATAATTAATGATCTGCTAGAGCCAGTTTAAATCCATTGTCAAAAACCAAACTTTAAACCTTCAATATTGACACATTGTTTCACATTTTCCAAAATAATCAATGCTATTTAGAAAGTCGGATGCTAAATCATGTGTTTCTAATAGCGAAGATTAAAAAGCTAAATAAACATGCTCTTCTTCTATAAGATAGCATCAAATTATTAATCTTCCCTTATTTCTTAAAGCTAAGACCTCACTATTTCCCCATTGTAACTTCAGTTCCTTAGTAACTTCTATTAAATTCCACTGAAGTTATTATCATGTATTTTACTTTTAACAGTACATTAGAACCATAACTTTTATCTGATAATTGGCAAAGTCTAAATTAATGTGAAATCATGGGGGTCCAGTGCTATCACAAATAAGAGACACATTTTATTATTAAGCTTATTGAATTATTCTAAATTGGAAGAGTACCTAGTAATTTACTTCTAAATCAATTGGTCACTGAGCTTACTTGAGCTGACTAGAAGTCAATATTACATTATTGAAATAATTTTAACTCTGTTTCCATAGTGATCATTTTGCATGCAAGGCAGTACCATAAATCTCCAGGGGTTTGTATGGTGTTTGCATATAAGAGCAGCACTGTCTTGTGAACAAGTATGTTAGAAATACATGAGCTTTTATGTAAAGATCAAGCCCAGTAGCATACCTCAATGTATCTATCATTTTGTTCTTGAACATTTTCACTATGTAAAAATATACATATATACATATATAATTCTTCTTTATTAATTTTATTGAGAAACAAATAGCAATTAGACAGTTTCAAAACTGGCTAGTAGGATGGTTACAATAAATAATACGTTGCTCATTGTTTTCTTTGTAGTAGTTATTCGTAGTACAAGACACAGACATGATAGCCTGTCCATACACATATAATTCTTTATGTTGATACTGTTTATATCTTAAGTTTAATAAAATCAGCTACAAAGTTATACAGAAATTGACACTGAAGACTGACACATGCAAGTCTAGGAAACAGATGATATGAATGGAATGAGACACTTCACAGAAAGCAAGTTTCAGAAGAAAGTGAAGACATATGGAGAACAAATCCAAAAGTAGACATTCTATGTGAGAATGTCTTTTCACTACCGCTTCCTGCGTTTAATGCAAAAAATTATTTACAAAATCAGAAAAGTAGACTTATTAACTCATGCTAGTAAAATTTAGTTCGACTTGATATTCACATTTAGCATCTATTCTTAGACAAATGGAAGAAATGTAACTAAGAGTTAATGCTCTGAAGATTTTTTGAATTCTTTCGTTTATTTGGTACAGGGGCTTGCTGTATGGCTTGGACGTAGAATGATCCACCTATTTCAGCCTCCCCAGCACTGGGATTACAGGCATGCACAACCATGCCCAACCAATTAAATATATATAATATATATATATATATATATATATATATATATAATTTATATATTATATATAAATGTATATACACAATTTTTATATTTATATATATTATATATAAATACATAAATATATATACTTTTTTTTTCAGAACCGAGGATTTAACTCAGGCCATTGTGCTTGCCAGGGAAGCATTTATTCTACTGAGCCATCTCTGCAGCTCCATAGTTTCAATATCTTAAAGCAATTTAAATGCTAAAAAACTTAACACAAAAACCAAAAACTGGATGTGAAGATCATAACTGTAATCAAATTATTGTGTGTTTACTCTTCAGTTTTTCTTAGAATAAAATAGATATCAATGATTATAGAATGTTATACGGGAGCCAGGTGTGGTGGCACACTGGAGTAATCCTAGCACTCTGGGGGTGGAGGCAGGGCGTTCTAGACTAGCTTGGGCTACAAGGTGAGTTCAAACGCAGCCTGAATTATAAAGCAAGACCCTATCTCAAAAAGACAAAACAAAACAAAACAAAACAAAAAAAAAAAACAGTGATATAGAACCATTTTCTTGAGACAGTATCTCAAAATTTCTCAGGCTGGTCTTAATCTCACTGTTCATCCCAGGGAAACCTCAAATTCTCAGTCATCTTCCTCAGCCTCCATTTGGCTGCTATTACCAATATGAACCACAGCACTCAGCTTATATGGAAGCAGTTTTGGGATGAGAAAAAAGTAGAAAAAACTCTGACTTTGACTTTTCTTATCTGTAAGTGTTTCACTAAATCTTTTTATATAAATTATGACACTAATTATGAAACATTTAAAACACCAATAATTGCATAATCATAGTCTTACTACACAAGAAAGTTGTGCTTCAGATAGAGAAGGTAATTTTGGAAACTCAGGGCTGAATTCTTGGCATTGCGTCTATACTGTGCATGCTCTCCCCTAGACTCTTAAATTTTGAAGCTCATTGTATGGATGACATAATGGTCACTGTTCAGCTTAAGATTCTAAGTAACAGCATTGTGAGCTGCTGGACTCTCCAATAAATCTTCCTTACTCAATTAATTTGAAAATATCTCCTAATAATATAGATTCTTATAAAACCATATAATGATTTTGTTCAAAAAAACTTTTTGAAACTTCTTTAATTTCCTTATAGTTTTGAGTTTCTGTCACTTGAAAAATGAAGAGAAGAATTAAGAACTGGTGGACATGACTTAGGAGCTCTTTGCTTTGGTATCGTGCGGGGTGTGTCTCTACACTGTGACAGATGCTGATTTTACATAGTTTTAGTCAAACCAGCTGCTTCATCTTATCTTTGTGAATAATGAATTTATGTTTTCAGTAGGTGGGCTTTTAACATGGTGTGTTTAGTTTTTATATTTTTTGGTTATAAAAATGTGAATTTGTTGCTTTACATATGTCATTCGTGAGCATGTAACCTCATCCTAGACATTGTATTTGGCCAGAGTGATTTGCAGAAATTCTTCAGGAACAATTTGCTCAAATAGAAGAAAGCAAATTTTAAAAAAGTTCTCGTATACGATGTAATGTATCAGTGCCTGTTCTGCAAATTCTCTAAGTCTTAATTATTGTCTATGTAACAACAGATGTGTGTGTTTGTGTGTGTGTGTAGAGTCAAGAAAGTAAAAGAGGGAATTAAAACTAGGTCAAACAGAAGGACAGCCAAAATAGCTCAATGGACTAAGTGCCTGATTAGACAAGCTCAGGGACTAGGGTTCAATTCCTGGCACCATTTACAATCCTAGCCCTGTCCCCAGGCACCCTGAGCCAGCCACTCAGACCAGGTGTGGTGGTGCACATCTATAATTCCAGCACTATGGAGGCTGAGACAGGAGGATCACTATGCAACCAAGCTGCTAAATATTGAGACCCTGTACCAAATACATTAATTAATTAATTAAATAAATAAAAAGAACAGAGCTACCTTTAGCTAACAGCACTGATTTGTCTTTTTCTACTATTGATTGACATAAATAGATTTTCAAAGTGGGTAATCTTTTTTTTTCTTTTTGCCTAAAAAGGTGGTGCTTTGCAAAAGGGTGAATAGCTATAGGATATCTGTGTTTAAAACACATATTTATAAATATAATAAAATCCATGAAGTGAGTCAAGTTGCAAGTCCAAAATTCTCTTGATTTATAAGAAAGAAGTCTGTCCATAAAATAAGCAATACTATTCCAATTTAAGTAATATATTATTGTACGTATAATATTGTCTAAGGAAATGATATAACTCTGAGCTAAATGGCTTGGCAAAACTAGACTAAAAAATTGATTCAAAGATTTTTAGTATAAAATTAGAATATGTATGTATATATTTTACTTTGAGATTTCAAAACATTTGTACAGTTAGTACTGGCTTGTACTGCGTGATATTCATTCTAAGTATATAAGCTTGCTGAGATATCCCTGAAGGCTCCAGAGTACTCAGATGGAAATTTAATATAAAATAAAGCCATAAATTCCAGTTATCTATCTATCTATCACATAAATTAATCTAACAGTCATCTTTGAACATTTGGATCCATAATACTTATATTTATAACCATGAAATCAGTAGGTTAAGTTATGCAAATGTATTTATATATATTTTTAATAACTCAATAATGTCTTTGGATTATAAATTTTCTGGAAAGTTAAGAATGAAGTCCAATATTCATTATACATGAAGGAACATAGGTGGGCAGAGGGTAGATCACTTGTAAAAGGTCACATACATATATAGAAAGTGACTTGAAGCTGGTTAATCCTAAACTGGGGATTTCTAACCCAAAGTTCAGTAACTATTCGTTGTACCACCACAGCAGCCCCAGGTAGAAAGCAAAGAACAATAATTCAGAAGTTGAGACAAATGTTTTCTCCTGGCTTTCTCTACTCTCTTCTCTTTGTCTTAAGGTACATAAAACTTTCTTTTTTCCTGCTACTGAAAAACTGGAATTGGATTGGACAGTAAAGTGCTGAAGGGTTGGGAGTGCACCTGGGATGAGGGATGAGGTCTAACAGCTCTCTTTTCAGCTCATTATTTGAATGACAGAACCTGGGGGGAAGTGATTGACACTGCCTCTTTCTCATGTAGAACGAAACTTTTTTCTGGAATAAAAGATGTTTTCTTTCTGTTGTTGATCTTTTCCCTAAATCCTGTTTTTTGGAGGGAGTGGTACCTGGGATTGAACTCAGGACCCTGTGCTTTCCAAGCAAGTGATTATTCTACTGAGCTATCTCCCGGCCGCTTCCCTATGTCTTAACTACTTAAAACACTGGAAAAGATGAGTGTCTGAGCTCATGGATTTCAAGTGGTTCATGGGTTTGGCCTGTATCTATCTTCGTAATAGGTGATGTCTATTGTCATTATTATTGTATTGGAAATAAATTAATGAAGACAATCTGCTCTTACATGTCTGTCTTTATAATTGTTTGTCTGACTCTCTTAAATTGATTTTCAAAGTGGGTAATCCTTTTTTGTTTCTTTTTGCCTGAAAAGGTAGTCTTGAAGGGTCCTTATTAAAAATAGTTTAAATGCTCAAAGCAATTATTTTATTTTGAGGCTCTGTAGGTCATGTGTAGGCGTTCTGCTGTGCTGTGAACTTAACCCAGGACTTAGATCATACCAGGCAAGGACTCTACCACTGAACTATGTCTTGAGTTCCTCAAAAGTAACATTCCAAACTTCACACCCATGATTCTTACACTAGCTATCTGCTTACAAAGCACACACAGGTAGGGCTATCCTTATCAAGTAAGCTCTTTAATAGGAGAGGGCTTTACGAGAATAGGTGCAGTAGAGGAATTTCAAGATATTTGAAACACAAGAAAGACTTAGTAAGTGGGGATATTTTGTTACCTGGTTGAGTGACTACAAAGTCAGTCAGGAGATGAAAGGGGTGTTCAGTTGACAGCCACCAAGGAATTAGAAAAAACAGTGTTATCATAGAAAGGAACTGAACTCTGCCAACAACTTCAGAGTGCTTTGAACAGCACTTTACCTCAGAGGTTCAGATGTGAACCCAATATGGATAAAGCTATCTTGAGTTAAAATTGGCAATAATGGGGCCAGGGAGATAGCTCAGCGATCTAAGTACCTGCCTGCTAAGGGCAGGGACCAGGATTCAATACCCTGCCCTAGAGGCCTTGTGCACCCTGGGTGCCCCAGGCACACTGAGCTGGCTATGGAAACCAAGCATGGTGGTGTATGACTGTAATCCCACCACTGAAGAGCTTAAAACAGGATCACTACAAGTCCAAGCTGCATAGTGAGACCCTATACCAAATACATAAAATTAAAAATTAAATAAAATTAGCCGTGCCTTATAATGGTATGCATCTCCATCGTTTTTAAAATTTTTGATGTTATACCTATCTGTATATATTTTGGTGAAAATTTTGTTAAACATAGTGTCTATGGATACCTTACAAAGCTCATATTTTAAAAATAACCACTAAACACTGAATCAAAACATAACTTAGTGATTGTCCTACTTTTGTCTCAGTGCTGAGACAAAATACCTGATGCCTAAAATTAAAATAGTAAAAGTGTATTTAGCTCACAGTTTGTGGAAGTTTCATTCCATTATCAGCTTGCTCCAAGGAAGGTTGGCCTAGGAGGAGAGGGAGGCAGTTCGTGATGGTGGAAGACAGCAAAAGCAGTAAGAGCAAAAGAAGAGAGAGAAAGCCTCTCTTCCACTTTTATGTGGTAAATGGGACCCCAGCCTCGGGTGAGTGTGGCACTCACACACCATTTCTGAGAAACAAAGTGAGGCCCGTGGTTTATTGCTGAGTCAGTTAGACTTCTAAACTCCTCAGATAGACACAACGAACAGCATCCTAGAGCACTAGGAAACGTTCTCTACTTACCAGGATGCTGAACTGCTTAGTTAGGCTTCCAGACTTCACAAGTCAATGCAGTGCATTAGCCGTTACCCTGACACTGTAGGAGTGAATCAATCTGCAACACACTGGATTTCTGACATGCAGAACTGGGAGCTAATAAGTGGTTATGTCTTCAGGCACAAAGTTTCTGATAACTTGTTATGAAGCCACTAAAAATGAATATATTCACTCACACCTTTTGACCTTCCATTCATTATTATATTGTGTCAATCTTCTGTATAGGCCCCTGAATCAAAACACAGATAAGAAGGAAGGGAGAGAGGTTTGTAGACACAAGACAAAAAACAAAAGCTGATCTCATGAAAACATTAGTTTTGGAAACTTGAATCTCTTTTGTTTTATTTTGTAATTCAAGGTCAGTTTCACATTCTGTCATCCTTTAGCTTCATGCGTAATTTAAAATACAGTTATATGGTGTGAGAGGCAAACACAATGAGGGCCTAATGAAGACAAGTAGTATTTCACATGACTTCTGTCAAAATTCCCATAAATCAGTATTGCGACAATGAATTTACTCTATTGCTTAACAAATTGATCCCAATTGCCCCTTCATCTACCTACTGGAAATTCAAGCTGGCCCACTGGGTTGCTGACATGACCCCTGAATGCTGAGAATCAATTATATTCTACTCTTAACAAATAAGAAAGAAGAGGTCGGGAATGTGTGTACACATAGATCTGTTTTGGGCTGCAGCACAGTCCTGGACCACTGCTCTTTATTGAGTATCTACTTTGTGTCCTTCCCTCATAAGAGCACAGTGTCTCCTCAGCTCATAATACTACCTCTACATCATTCTGCTTATAGAAAAAAATTCTCTCTTGTCTTTGGGGATTCCAAACTTGTAACACAGAAACTGCTTCTAAATTTTAAGAAAAAGGTGTATGTATGTGCACACAGACAAGGTGTGTGTGTGTGTGTGTGTGTGTGTGTATGTGCAAGTATACACGAGCATATGGAAGCAGTGTTCTGCACAACATAACACAGACACAGCCTGGCAAGACCCAAATCACACTGGGGGAACCGTCTTCAGCTTGAGTCTCTTCTGACCATGTGAAAGGGCTCAGAAGCAAAGTGCTTTGGGAGAGACTCAGATCACAGAGTGTCACTTTCAAACAGAATGGTGAGGGTGGCCACCTGCTCCTCACGTGGCTTTTGCAGTAGATCCTTCAAAGAATGAAGACAATTAATTTCTCCTTCTAGGATTTGTCTTTCTTGTTTTCACTTTATAAGATTATTACTGAATTAAGGTATGGACACAAGGTGTTCTAGAAGGTGAGAAGGGGCCAGTCAGACAGCTCAGTGGATTAAAGTGCCTGCTTAGGCAGACACAGGGACTGGGGTTTTTATCCCTGATATGCTCTGCTGGCCCTGCCCCTAGGGCGTGCTGACATGGTGATTGAGACTGAGTGTGGTGGTATGCACCTGCAATCCCAGTACCCGGGAGGCTGAAAATAGGAGGATCACAACGAGCCCAATCTGTGTAGTGAGACCCTGTAGATCCTGTACTAAATACATATTAAAAAAAAAAAAAAAAAAAAAAAAAAAAAGATGTGAGGTATGTTATGAGGGAGGTAATAGGAGAATAACAAAAAAATCTTTAGAAGTTAAAAACCAAATTGAGAGGCAGGGTGATTATTAACATATTTTTTTTTTTCACAGAGCCTGACACATTTTGTGACTGCCTTCAATAGCAAGAATGGAATAAAACAGGCCCTCAGCTGCAGAAGGAAGCTGGGATCTTGGGCTCACAGGGTTTAATGTCTTCACAAATGGGAAGACCATCAAGTGCCTTTTCTGGAATAGGCCAAGGAAGACAAGTCCAGTCTGGTTTCTAAGGCTTCGGTCAGCGCTGGGGCCAGTGGTTCGTGGAGGGGCGTCACCAGGGGAGTACACCCAGTCCAGTCATAGCGCTTGGGTTCACTGGAGGGAGAAGATAACCAGACCTGCTTGTTTGGGGTCTGCTTGTTGATCGCATAGGTTCCTAGGCCTACACCCAGTAGTAACTGTTAGGTCATCGCTCCCAAAGGAGACGTTATGGTCCTCCAATGTGCAGGGTTTGTCTGCGAGGTCTTGAAAAAATTGTGCCAAGGAGTCCAGGGTCTCCTCTGCTAGTCTGTCATAAGTGGTCTCACCTAGACTCCCAGTGCTGCCCAAAGTTGCTGATTTCCTCAAATGTATCAAATGAACAATCTGTCTTTTACCATTTAGAATCTGCTGGAGGTAATGAAAGTTCAGATTAGCGCCTTGGCACCGGACACACAGGCCTGGGGCCCTGCAGGGCTGCGTGGGTGCCACTTGCATAGGTCCCCTGCATAGGCCTGGGCCTGGTGTGGCTACCCCGCAGTCTCCACGTGCTTCTGGGTGTGCGCCTGCTCCACCCTCGCAGCAGGGGACCAGAAACTTGAATCTTTTATAATATGCCCTTGTAGCCAATAATGCATCTTGATATCCGTCTATCCTTTTCTCATAATAACTGTTGGGAATTATAATTTTCTCAGAAAATTCAATGAACATCATAGAAAGAGTTCTAGCCCTTATAATACTACCACGTCTATTAAACTGGTTCTTCTGTGCTTTCTTAAATTATGAATCAAGAGGGATAATTGCATAAGAGCAACTTATATTGCAAAGTACTTCCACAATTTTGAATACGTATATTATAGTAATATGAGTATTAGTGAGTAACAATTTATGTGTGTATCATTAATACTTCTGCAATATCAGATTCTACTATAAAAAAAACAATAGAATCTCTTCTAAAGTAGAAAAGTCATACATATAAAGATGACAATGTCATGTTAGATATACTATTTGGACCATAACAGAATTTACAAGTAAATTTAAGGTCACACTTAAAATATGTGAACTCATGACATTTTTATACTCTTAAGTCTTGCTCCATTGAAAAATAAAATAAAATACAATTATTACAAGGAAATATCTTTTCAAGCAGAAATTACTCACAATTGTTTCAGAAAAGGATAGAGAGTTAAAGAAATATCAGATTCTGAAAATGGAAATCCACTTTTCAGGCAGAAAACCATCACAAGAAATACATAAAACAAAACCATTTTCCAGGACCAAAAGTCCTATGTGACATAGTGCAGGTGCTCATGTTGCCGACCTTCCTTAAGCTGCACGAGTGGGAAAAAAACCATATATGAAATACCATGCAGACAAAGAGAAAGACAAGAAACACCAACTAGATATCATCTACCTCTTTTGTTTATATGTACCAGGAACCCTGATAAGAAGATGACATATTCTTAATTGTTCCTCACTACATAACAATGAGGTAAGGATCAGTTGCAAATGAGTGGCATAACTCAAATTGCTCAAGCAATTTGTCCTGTTTTAGAATAAAACAAGAGTAACCACAATACACAATGAGGGCCTGGGAGATAGCGCAGTAGAATAACTGCTTGCCTGGAAAGCAAAGGTTCTGAGTTCTATACCCGGTACCGCCAAAAAAAAAAAAAAAAAAATAATAATAATAATAATACACAATGGGATGACCAAAGGATAGTGCAGCTCTGAAATCATAGTTTTTCAATTCCAGAAAGTCTCCATAAAAAATGATAACTAAGAATCTTCATATTCCAAAGCCACTCCTATTCCATGTGTCAAATTTATAGAAATTTTAGGAGACTGCTAGTTTCAAAAATATTAATTAAACAAACAAAACCCCCATATTTCCCTTTGAGTATACAAGCTTCAACCTAGGAGGTATAGTTCAGCATTAGAATCACTGTTTCAATTTCAGGCTTCATTACTCTTTTGGGAATCTGTTTATGGAATAACTTTGCTCACAGTTGTATGTTCAGTCCCTCGCTAACAATCTCTCCTACATTTACAAATCTCGTGCGGAAGACCTTGCTGTTAGCTTTGCTGTCCCACAGTTATTTACTCTTCCTTCATCAGTGTGATTTCTGAAATCAGAAATACTTGGTACATTCCATTTATTTCTCTATCATTTCCTCACTCTTTCAGTCTAACTTTTAATCCTGTCTTTTCCAATTCTTTTTAGTAAATAACCTGGCTGGCCTCTCTCTGCTGCAGTCTATCTCCAACACGTGACACACACGGGTGCTGCAGTGGCACGCCCTTGCTCCTCTGTAGTTGCTGCCGTGGACCCTTCCTGTGCAAATCGCAACTTTTAAAACAAAGTTTGCAAACCTTTGTTTGTAACACATAGCAATTCATGACTCCCTTACATTCTCATATATTCTTTTCTGATTCATTTTATATACTTTCTTTTCCAGTTGTACTTTAGTGCTTGCTTTTTGACAGGTTTCATAACATTTTTAAAAAATTTTTTGTGATGGATTCAGATTATTTGTTCCTTTGCCTAATCTTCCTTAGTCTTTATTGTCATAGTCCATTTCCTACTATGCCATAAATATCATCACTCTTCCCTCCCTTCCCTTCCCCTCCTTTTCCCTCCCCTCCCCTTCCCTGCCCTCCCATCACACCCCTCCCATTCTCTCTCTCTCTCTCTCTCTCTCTCTCTCTCTCTCTCTCTCGCTCTCTCTCTCCTTCCACCCAAGATGTTGGATCCCTTGCTGACTAATATGTACAACAAAGCAACAAGTGCTTTATTTATTAAATATTTGGAAATAAAAAAGGAAGAAAAATTGGTGCTTCTGCAGGGTTTTGCATTATGCCAAGTGTTTTCACTCTGGATCACTCTTGCGTTGAAAGATTCAAGCAAAGTAACACACAATTCTGAAAGACAAGCTAAGAATCATGCAGGTTAAGGACACTGACTGAGCTTTGAAAGTGAAACAATTTTAGTAGTTAGCTTTGAAAGTGAATGATGTCTTAGGTAGTAGGCAAAGAACTGACATTGGAAAGCAGAGCTTTACGGAATAGAAATATAATTTTCATTTGATTGCATTTATCTAAAGAGTGTTGGAACATAAGGCAAGAAAATAGTTAGATTTCAGGAATGATAGCTAATGTGTTTAGAAAAAAGTGAAAAACTCTACGATTAATTTTGAAAGCCAATATGAAGGAAATCCTTATAGATTATTTTAATTTTCTGGAGACTTAATTTAATATCTGTCTACAACAAAATTAGAAATTCCCTTTCCCTACTCCAAAGTGAGGTTTATCAATATCTCTCCAAATTTACTTAAAAGTAAGAACATTTCAAATTAATCATAACACAAATGTGTGCTTTGTTGACCCAACTAACAAATTATAAACAAATTTGAAAAGTGTCTTCTTTATTTTTTTTCCTCCAAAATCACCAGGATGTCTTATTAGATAAAGTATCCAGTAGATTTTAACAGAATTAAATTTTCCTTTTTGCAATGTCTTCAAAACATTGATATTCAATCAAGCCCCTTTAACTCAGGAATGTAATTACCCTTGCTTAGCTCTCTTTTTAAATTTCTCAAGTGGTTATGATATTTTGTAGTTAGTTATGTGGTTCCTAATGATAAAGATCAGTGATCACTTTTAGAATTTAAAATATGCATAAGGAGATTTAAATTTTGTTTTCCAGTTTTGATTTGGTCCATATTCAGTAATAAATCTTTTTTCAAAGCACAACTGGGAGCCAGACCTAAAAATCTCCACTCCAGGGTTAGCTTACTATAGAATACACTACAGTCATTTCAACTGGTTTGTGTGCCTATGATTTTCATAAACTTTCTTTGAGTTTCGTATTGAATGTTTTGTTATCTGCAGTTTAAAAAGCTTTTTTTGGGGCCGGGGAGATAGCTCAGTAGGCCTGGCAAGCATAAGGGCCTGAGTTCAATACCCAGTTCTGGCAAAAATATAAAAAAATAAACATTAAAAAATCTGTTTTTAAGGGCCAGCGAGATAGCTCAGTAGAATAAGCACTTGTCTGGCAAAGTCAAGGTCCTGAGTCCAATCCCTAGGACCAAAAAACAAAAGACAACAAAAAAGACCTGTTTGTGTGTTACATTAGGCTACCTGCACAGCTATTTTTGTGCATGCCTATCTTTGTGTATTGTTATTTGTTTAAGTTAGTGGGAAGAATGACATGTCTGAGCATCAGTCCTTTGCAGGGCAGCTGGCAGTGCCATTTTGTGTTTAACATTCCCAGATCCTCTCACTCTTAACACTCTTGGTGATGTAAGACCGGGAGACACCAGCAGCATCTACAGGTGACAAGATCCACTTATAATCTCTTGACACTTCCAGATAAAGGCCAGATCTAGGCTATTTAAGTAGCTCTCCACAGGTCAATCATATCTTCTTCAAGAATATATCACTTTAGTAACTTGCTTCAGGACCATAAAATTGTCATTATCAACTTGCATTAGTTTATTTTATTATAAAATATCATCTCAGAAAATATTTCTTAAACACATGTTATTGCTCAAAGTACTTTTCTAGGCAGGTGGTATTACTTAGATTAAAAAGTGTAGGCATGCCCACTGTTGTATACCCTAATACTATTTTCACATGGTCATATCCCTCTCTCTATCATCTTTTCCACCTTTTGTTTTCATATATTTTGTGTTATAAACTTAGATGTTGATTTCAGTTTTTTTAAATTGTTGTTAGTAGATATTTATAATACACACACACACACACACATACACATATATATATATATATATATATATATATAGTATTCATTGTGAGGAATTCATGTGTGCACATAACAATCTGTCCTCTTTCATTACTTTTTCCTTCTCATCTCCCCAGTTGCTTCAGTTCAATTTCTGTTGTATTCACAGAAAAGGCACGGGTACATTTTTTTTTTTTTGAATCTCCAATGTCTATTTTATCTCCAACCCTGTATTAATGAATCCTCAAGAGGACACACAGAACATGTTAACCAGGCCTGAGGTAATATGAAAAAGTAAAGGAAATCATTCTTATCCTCAAGATATCTACACTTAATCTGTTACTTGTTATATTTTTAAACTAGAGTGGAACATTTAATTAGAACTGGCATTACTTATTGGAACTAGATGCCTTTAGGCCTGGTATCTTCATTTTATGGATGATAAAACACTCCTTCACATTTTTCATAATAGCTTTCTTGAGATTTTCAAATATAATACACTTAATCCATTTAAAAAGTACAATTAAGTAGCTTTTTAATAAATTCAGAATTGTGCAAAACTAGACAAATGTGATGGCAGAAAAAAAAGTGTAGTTAATGGCTAACATGAAGATTGCTGTGCATTAAACTTGCAATCTAGAATCGAGATCTGTGCTCAACTTCTGCTATCATGTTGCTTAGCGAGGCTGAACGTGGAAAAAAGTACACTCAGTGAACCCTTTGCCTTTGCAGCCTCATAATGCTCAGATAGTGCCTTCTGTAGAACACACTAAGACACACACACACACACACACACACACACACACACAGAGTCTTCATTCTTGACCAACTCCAAAAGAAACAAGAAACAGTCAAGGAAAAGCAATTGAAGTTTAAGCAATGACATAAATGCTATAGTTAAAGCAGCAGACCCTGAAGTATTTGAGGAAGAGTATAAGCTTGTTCCAGGTGAGTTTTCACAGTCACCAAGCAGTTTTATGGGCATTTTCATGGCATTGAGTTTAATTTTAATAAATATGAAACTGTTGGAAAGAAGTTGCTCTGTCGTGTTTGAACGCCTGTGGGTGAGAGGCGTTCAAACAGCTACAGTAGCGGCTGCTATGAGATTTCTATACTGAGTTAACTTATCGCCGTCATCTGCTTCCTAAACTCATTTACGGTCACCAGCTGTCAAGGGGAAGATTTTACGTTTAACAATGGGAAGCACACATCTGGACACCAGACTTTATGTAGCTTTATAGACATCTCTCCTATTATTTTAGAAAGGATTAATCAATGCAGTTTTACTTGTTAAATTGCTTAAAAATATTTACTGTAAATTTATTTCATTTATGTCTATGCTTATGTGTGTGCTTTTGTATACCTACACATGTATATGCCTATAATTCTCTTTTTGGTGACTGTTTCACCTCATAAGCTCTAATTTTTATTAGTCCTGGGAAATAATTATTGAAATTCTAATAATAAAAGAATATACTTTGCTATGTATGAGTGATGGCATAAAAGTATAATCTATTTGTTGATAGTCTTAAATTCTTGAATGAGTTAATCAGCAGTTATGAACTTTCTACATAATTTGAGATTAAACTTTCTCTTTTTTTTTGTGGTACTGGGGATTGAATTCAGGACCCTGCGCTTGACAAGCAAGAACTTATTCTACTAAACCATCTCTCCGGCCCAAAGATTAAATCTTTAATGTCTACTATAACACTTTAAATCATTTCTCAATATAAAGTTTATTGTTTTCATTGAATAGGTCTTAATACCATTATAGTTTTTCTTTTCTTTCTTTCTTTCTTTCTTTCTTTCTTTCTTTCTTTCTTTCTTTCTTTCTTTCTTTCTTTCTTTCTTTCTTTCTTTTTTTTTTTTTTTTGTACACAGGGTCTCATTATGCAGTCCACATTCATAGTGATCCTCCTGCTTTCTGCCTCCCTAGTGCTGGGATTACAGGCGTGCGCCACCGCGCCTGGACTCCAATCGCTGGCTCAGCGCACCCGAAGGTGGGGCCGGCGCGGCAAGCGGAAGCAGGGATCGAACCCTGGCCGCTTTATTAATTGCCATAATGTTGGCAACAGTTACCATGGTAAGTTACTCTAAGTTAGTTTTTCTATGCACAGCAATTAAAGAAAATACTATAACAATGAGCTGTGAGCACAACTGGGCCTATTTTCTTGTTCTCCATTGCCATTTATTGTTTACATTTAGTGTAAATGATCTTGTTTACATTTAGTGTTTCAGCAAAATCCTAAATAATTATACAATATTGATCTTCAAGCTCACACCTAAATAATTAATACCACAAATGTTAAAACTAAATGAATTACTTTCACTACTACTCATTTCTTTCCAATTATTTATTTTTCAGAAGTCTGAGGTTATGAAGACATAACCTCTCAGTAGAACTTTTATTACTCCAAATGCATTGCACACAAAATGATTTCAAAATGTGGTTCACTTGTGTAAAATAAAGGGCAATAAATATGATATTCTAAATGTGCATCTAAAGGTTACAACATATGTGAAACAGATTCAGTATAGGCTGATATGATAGATACATATATTATTTAAATTAGATTATCTGAAATAGAAATTTTTTGTCTTCAACAGAGATTAAAAAATGTTTTGTTATTTGTTTGTTGCTACATCAACCAAAAGGTATCAAATGTTTGCCCAGAGCATTATTAAACCACTATCATATAGTGATCAGTAGAATCATTTTATGTCAAATGATTATGAGTTCCAGTTCAGAATTCAGGACTCACTGGCTGTGTAACACTGAAAATGTTAAGTTCTCTCACTGTTTTCTTATGTGAAAATTTAGGAAATAAACTCCTGCTGCTATCAGGATAAATGGAAAGTGTTTCAGAGTGCATCGTGCACTGTCAACACACTGAATATTCCATTATCTGCTAAAACTTTGTCTATGTGTATGAAATATGATAATTTCAAAAGGGGTTATTAAAAATTACCACAAAAGAATTCTAGCCTTGATAATCTTAAAATACATCCAAACACATAAAAATTACATATATGGTATCATCTATCTTGTTTATAATATATAGATAACAAAACAATAAATACTTACTATCTGACTGTCTGAATATCTGGAATAACAGTCTGTGTCATTCTCAGAGTGTTTTGCTGTTTGTAAGCTGGGAAGAAACAGTTCTCAGACTAGACTTGTTTCAAGAGACCTCAAGAAACAAAAAATAAACAGGGATATGTGATTCCTGTAGGCTTTCCTATACAATGCTTCAAATCTAATTCTGTTACTGTGGCAACAAGAGATATTAATATTATACAGCACATGTGCTAGTCAGCTTTCCTCTGCAGTGACAGAATACCTAAGAAAAAGAAGAAAGATTTATTGTCAACTGGTTACATTATTTGTCTGAGGAAAAACAAAGATATCACAGTGGAAGCTTCCATGGCACAAAGCCCTTTTCCTCATGGCAGCCAGGAAGCAAAGGGAGAAGGTGCTAGAGAAGAGGCCAAGGATCAGAGAGTTCCTGAGGTCATAGCCCATGGTCCATTTCCTTCAGCTACATTCTACCAAGTGCCTCCCGCACTTCCTTAGGCCATGGTCACATTATGACCTGCTCAGTATACACATCCACTTCATGAAGTCATGTCCCTCATAATCAAATCATCTATCTAGACCACACAGCTGAATATTGCTAGGCTGGGTTCTACCCCTCAGTATGTTAGGTTTCAGGGTGCACCTCATGTGAAAGACATAACAATGAACATCAGTTTGAAATATCCCTCATAAATAAGTTGATCATTGGATAACCTTCCATTTATTCTCATTTGCCAAGGTTTGAAGTTACAGTATAGTTACTGACTTGAAAGCTCAACATCCAGGAATCATGTTTCAGGTGTATAGAATCATAAGAATCTTTCCAAATCAATGAAAAAACTTATGAATCTGTGAGATGAGCCCCGGCTTCCTTTCTTAGCTTTACTCCAAGGCTGATGTGTCAGAGCTGCAGGAATCACAGAACATTTAATGAAAATACAGATGCTAGATGTCAATGTATTTTTTTAAATCCAATCTTTTATAAAGTTATATTCTGTGTAACATTTAAACCAGTTAACATTTTGTCTAAAAATAGTTGAAACTAAGATTTTTTGCTACTATTAAACCTAGATAACAGAAAGAAAAGCTGCCCTGAAATTTGCAGTGGATAGAACATGTTTGGTATAAGCTCTGATGTTCTTGAGAGAATGTAACTTATTTCCAAGGCAGGAGTCAGTGAAGTAGAAGAGGAAGGTGATAGATAATGAAACTAGAATATTTGAACTCAAATTCTGTCATTTCAACTTATTATGTTGGCATTGATAGATGCTCTCATTTGACTGGTGATGAATCTCAGTGTTAGTTGGACTTTTATACAACATAACTGACTGATTCCTAGTTTAGTTTAGTTTAGTTTAATTTAGTTTAGTTTAGCTCAGTTCAGTTTATTTTTAGTTTATTTTTTATGTATTGGTGCAGGGTCTCTATGCAGCTCAGACTCATAGTGATCCTCCTGTTTTCAGCCTCCCCAGCATTGGGATTACAGGCGTGTGCCACCATGTCCTGACTCAATGGTCAGCTCAGTGCCCCCAGGGTTAGAGCTAGTGCAGCATGTGGTGCTGGGAATTGAACTGTGGTCCTAGGTTTGCCAAAGCAGGTCCTTTGTCCATTGAGCTATCTCACTGACCCTGACTGATTCTAAAGATGAACTCAGAATTATAATTAAAATGCACAATTTTTCTTCATATTCACTGAAATCTACCATACAATACTCAGAGCGTAGTTTCAGTATGACTGGTAGAAACAGCATGGATATAAAACATTCATAACCATACAGTTTTGAAAATTGCAAATCTAAGATTTCTATTCTGAAAGGATTATCTGATTCTATTGAAAGGATTCACAATGAAATCTCAGTTTACCAACATAATTTGCTTTACACATTGGGAGATGATGGCTGGGTCTGCGTTCAGCAGTGGAGATGCTCAGCATTGTGACTGTTGTCACCCAGAGAAGATTTTGAGAATGGGAGCAAAATCTTGTGAAAGATATTGTCCGTGCACCGGATTGTTTGCAGACAGAATCATTTATGACACAAGGTAATACTGTATTTACTTAAGTGTGTACTAATTTATCCACTATCCAGTTTGCTATTTAAGTTGTTTAATTCTCATAGCAGCAGATGCTATTTCCTTCACCCAATGAGGTGCTTTCCATAAGGTAATCACTTTTTAAATTTCTATTTTTTATCACAGCTGCCATCTCATTCAACCAATACCTGAACATTGGAGGGTTATAGGTGCCTTTGTATCTTACTATTATATTTGTCAGTATAAATATATTTAAAACATGTAATGGGAACTAAATTGTCTTCAAAATCAAGTTGATTTGGATCAAAGTCTCAGTTAAAACATTCACCGTTTGTGCAATTTAGAATAAATACATACTTACCAAGTGTGGACAGTGTGAGTCCAGGGTGCATATTGTAAGTCTGCTTATGCACACATTCACAGTATGGCGAGCATTATTATTTGGATTACTAAATGGGCGCAGAGGGCTGAGGAAATGGCTCATTAGAAGAAACGCTTGCCTGGCAAGCAAAAGAGCCTGAGTTCAATCTCTGGTTCTGCCAAAACAAACAAGCAAACAAAAACCCAAACTAAAATTTAAAATAAATAAATAAATGGGTTCAGGATATTGTGTGTGTTTAACACACTTCACTTCCTCCTGGGACAAAAATCCCTCTCGACAGCTTCACCACAATTAGTTGAAGACACCTCCACATTCCTCTTTAGACCACAAGTTCTGTGGATAACTGGATTCAGGTCCCACATTTCTCATGGCTTAATGCCTTGTTCGATATTCTGACTTCTTGCTAGTGGCTTTGGATAACAGGATTGTTCTCTGCTGCCCATTGACCTGTTCTATAATGGGAAATTAAAACTTCTTGGTGTTGGTTAGTTAGTCAATACATGAATTTCTTATTTTCCTCTCTTCACACTGAAGAAAATATTAATTCACTACTTCATTTTAAATGAAAGATCACTCAAGCACCCCAACATCTGCTATATATTGAGTGCATAAAATATCACAACTGTAATTATAGTTATTTTATTGTTCTACTTCAATTAATGTTGTATTAGTGATATCATAATTTTCCTAAACTGATCTCATGTCCTATGCATCATTTAGTTTCCTTCAGCTTGAGACAACTTCACTACTGTCATAGAGACAGACTCTGCACTCTCGTCTAGTTTGAAATAATCTTCTACTCATCCTTATTTGCCAAGCTTCCAGAATCCCACAAACTCTAATTTATCTTACTAAAGCAAAGTGCCTTGTATATTGGGCAGTACCCTATAAACCGATGGTGGCATAGAGATGAATAATGTGATGCCACAGCACAGAGAAAATTTGTCCCACTGCAGCACAGCCTGAATTTATTAAAAATAAATTAAAATTTAAAATCCCAGATGAGCTCTTATATTAAAATTTTCCATTTTATAAGCTTAAATTATATAAGAACATTTGAATGTGTTGCCATTGAATTCTGATATATTCAACTTGGCAGAGGGTTTTCTTTTGTTTTCTTGTTTTAGTGCTGGGGATCAAACTCAGGACCTCCTCTCACTTGCCAGGCAGGTGCTTATACTATTGAGTTATTTCCAGCCCCAATATTTGGAGCTGACTGTATTAAATCCCTGGTGTCCCAAGAGAAGATTCCCTCTGACAAACTAGCAGACAAGCATCCCACCCATACATGTGGTTCTTTGGCTGAGAGTAAAATACGTCAAATATTTTAGCATTTCTCTCACAACTGCTTAGATTTTTAAGCAAAGAAGTACATTCCTGAATCATTTTTAAGTTTCTCTTGTCACAGTGCTTGTTTCAAAGCATTAATAATCTTATATCAGGTATTTTTCCCCCAAATTCTTGATTTACTGACGAGAGTTTGAAATTAATTGCTGGAGAAGTTTCCTATTCATCCTGGAGGGCATATTTTATGACTGCATCTCTGAACCTCTAATAAGATCATCAACCTGTGATTGCAAGTGGAGAATGAAACAATAACAATTTAAATGCAAGGGTATTTAAAATGATGAAAGCACCTATGTAAGGCATACCCACAAGGCTTTTTTCAAAGTTGACTACATAAAACCTTATTGAACCAAATTAATGGCATTCAAAAATCAAGAAATTATTCTTCTGCAGCATAATCAGTCAAGATCACATTAGGTATAATAAGTCCCACTGATTTCGGGATTTAGTACCCAGATACAGCAGCTCCTAAACCTTGCGATGCACACTACCTACAACAAGGCTGGTTCTGCACAAACCCATCCAGTGATCCAGCTGCCTGTATATGTGCCAATCAAACCACATTGATGTGATACAGCAGGATAATGGCTATGAGGATGAACTCAGCTAATACAAACACTGTTATATTTATGTACTCTACTTCCAGAATCACAAAATATCCCTTTACGGGAATGTAGCCAGGTGAAATACACTGTAAGTTAAGTTTTCACTATTGCCACATAGGTGGCATTAGTTCAGCTGAGACACAATGCATCCTCTAAAAATGGAAAAGTTTTCCCTGAAATGTTATAATTTAGGAGAAATTGTAAGATTTCAGAAGCCTATTCGAACATTTATTTTGAACACATAAAATTATTTATACTACTTATTTCATCTACAGTACAATTTTTTCTTTTACCAATTAAACTTTTTTGTTTGTGTGTTTGTTTGTATTTTAGAGAAGGGTCTACAGGGCCTACAGGGTCTCACTACTAGATCGGACTCATAGTGATCCTCCTGTTTACAGCCTCCCAAGAGCTGGGATTACAGGTGCACACCACCACGCCCAGTCTCAGTTGCTGTCTCAGCGTGCCCCAGCGGTGGGGCCAGCATGGCAGGCCTGGGGATCGAAACCCTGTCCCTGCGCCTTCTTGCAGCCACTTTAATCTGCTGATCTATTTGGCCACCCCTCTATCAAATGAATTTTGTTCTGTTAACTAAAATGTCAGTTAAAATCCAGCATCCAATGCCTCCGAGTATGACTTCACTGGAAGAACAACTTTACAAAGGCAAATAAGTTAAAATAAGATTTTTGTTTTGGTTGGGGGAGTATTGAGAATCAAACTCATGACCTTGTGCTTTCCAGGCAGGTGCTGTGCCACTGAGCTATATTCCCAGCACAAAATAAGACCTTTAGCATTAGTCCTCATAGAATGACTGATGACTTCATAAAAGGAAAAATTTCAAGGACAAAAGTTATGAATATAGAAAGATGGTAAAGAGACATAAACAGCACCATGGGAAGACGAATGGAAATTGGAATTATATTGCCACACACAAAGCACATCTGAGACTGCTGGAAGTAATCACTGCAGTGAGGCTAATGAAATGATTCGTTACCATCAAACCTTTCCTTACCTTTGTGATCTCACGCTTAACTCCTCCCTCAACCATCTATTCATCTGTTTGCCATCACCATAGGTGGGCAGGTTTTATTTCCAGCACTGTAAACAAATCCAGTGCCTGCACACACACACACACACACACACACACACACACACAAAAAAAAAAAAAAAAAAAAAAAAAAAAAAAAAAAAAAACCAACTAGTCTATTTTACATACTCCATATGTGTTTAGCTGGTTACAGCTATTCATTTGTAAAATAAATTCTGACAGATTCATGTGGGTAGAAGAACACATTGTGGCAAAAGCAGTTAGTAATAAGAACATAGATTTTCAAGGCAGGCTGACTTTTTAATTAAGTCTTTATTATGCCACAGTTTAGGAGTATGAGATAAAGCAGAGTATATTACTTAGATTCTCTAAGTTTCAGTAAAAATGAATAATTAATCCTTCTTCAAAATCATAGCAAGGACTTTTTAATTTAAAATACAATGAATATGTACTTTGGTAAGTGGAAGTAAGCCAAGGATATTTCAAAATAGAATTTATTGTTCAGAACAGTTATTCTTCAGTTTTTCACAGAAAAATGAAACAGAGGCTTATATTATTCTTTCCAAATAAGAGAAAATATGCATATTTATCCAGCTGTGTATCCAGTTCTTTTATTCAATTCTTCGATCACCTTGCCTCCCAGCTCAATACTACCTTCTCCATCACTTATGCCCACACAATTTTGGTGATTATGCCTTCATATAGATGGTATTGAGAACTTGATATTCTTGTTAACATCTTTTCTTTTTTCTCAGCCACTGATAACCATAATCATACCTTTACACTGCACAGAATAAACTAGATTTTGCAATGGCAAGAAAACACAGGCTTATCACACATTCATTTCAAGTTCTAGGAAATCTGCCTCCATCCAAGATTCTCCAGGGACAGTTTCTCCATGTAGTGGTGGAACATTTCAGGCCATCTCATCTTGTGGCAAGTATGGTTCAACACAACCTTTTGGGTTTACTCAATTAAGGAAAAGGAGCATAGAAAATTGCTTATAATTGCATTTGCCAAAAGTGCTACTAAAGGCCAGCCAAATAGGTCAGCGTATTAAAGTGCCTGCTCAGAAAAATGCAAGGGCCTGGGGTTCGATCCTTGGGCTTGCCATGCTGGGCCCCACACCTAAGGTGCACTAAAATGGTGATTGAGACTGGGCATCGTAGCACACGCCTATAATCCCAGCACTTGGGAGGCTGTAAACAGGACAAGTCCAATTTATGTAGTGAGATCCTGTAGACACTATAGACCCTATACTAAATTTTTTTTAAAAAGTGGTAATATATTCTGTATTCACTGAGCACAATAAATCACATGGTTGTGTACAGGAAATAAAAAGAAGATATTTTATTATATTAATTTATTGGTCAAAACAATCATATAAATTAATTTTTAGTCATTTAGTATGCATGGAACATGATAGGTAGGTTTTATTCCAAATCCATTGTTAACTTTTTTTGAATCTTTTATTTATTTATTTGGGGCAGGGTCTCACTACACAGCTCAGACTTGTAGTGGTCCTCTTATCTCAGTTTCCTCAGCACTGGAATTACAGAGGTGCACCACCTTGCCCAGTTTTGGTGGCCAGCTATGTGCAGGGCTGGCATGGCATGTAGTACCGGTTATCAAACTTGAGTCATTATGCTTGCTAGGCAGGTACTCCAACTGCTGCCCCATTGTTACCAACTTTTTAGTAGGTGCCACCAGTATTAGCACATTTCCATTGTTTAATCATCCTAAACTGTCCTAATTTTTTTTTTTTTTTTTTTTTTTTTTTTTTTGTATTTTTAGGGAAAGGTCTACAGGGTGTTCAGGATCTCACTACTAGATCAGACTCATACTGATCCACCTGTTTACAGCCTGCCAAATATAAGGGAATATAAGCGCCACCACACCCAGTCACAATTGCTGTCCCAGTGTGCCCCAGGGCCAGGCTGGCATAACAGGCCCAGGGTTGGAACCCCTGGCCCCTGGGCCTGCTTGCAGGCTCTTTAATTCTCTGAGCTATTTGGCTGCCCTAGACATCTCATTTCTTAAACTTTTATTTCATTCTACTAATTGTCACTTTCAGTAAATAAACTTTCTATCCTATAAGACAACAGTGTTTCTTTCTGTAAAATACAGCCCATATACTAAAACCATGTAACAGGGATGATGAGGTTTTTCATCAAACAAGGACCATGTGCTGTTAGTATTCATCACATCTCTATGAGCCACGCCATTGATTCTCTTTCATTGTGTTTCTCTCATCTCTCTTATCTGAAAAATATTGTTTTTGTGGTTTCTGTGCTCTTTTTGTTTCCTGTGCGCACAGCTTTGATGTCTATATCTGCTGTAATGGCTGCAAATAAGACACATACACAGCAGCATGTAAAGGATTACATCTTTTTTGTTTGTTTGTTTTGGTATGAGTAATTGAACTAAGGACCTTGGGCTTGCCAGGCAAGCACTTACTCCACTGAGCTATCTCCCTAGCCCCAAGGATTACATTTCTTTGAATCTTGTTCTTGATTTTCAAATTATGAGTGTAACTAATTACCTTCTTCATTCAGACTCCAATTGGCATTATAAATCTAATATATCCAACATTAAACTCCACAGGTGTGACTCAGATATTTATTCTGAACCATTTCTCTGGACCTCAGCATGCAGTATTCCATTTCCTAGGATCAAGGGATTTTTGTGTCCTCCTTGATGTACTACTTTTCCTAACACTCTACATTCAATAAGAAGATCATGTAGTCTTGGTACTCTAACACAACCCAGAATCTGATCATTTATGTCCATTTCTACAAAAACCCTCCTAATCTAAAATTTAATTATCTTTCAACTATTACTGTTGGAAATTCTTAATTTTCTTTTTGTCAAATGTATTGTCTTATAGTTCAACTATCCATTTAGAAAGCACAATGATCCTTATGGAAACACATAAGATGTTACTAAAAATTTTCCACTAACATTTCTTTCTTGAAGCAAAAAGTCCTTACAATGACCAAGAAAGCCATATGAAATAAAGATCCAAACATCAAGTCCATTTATAACTATGATTAAAGTGACCTGGTCTTCATGTTATTTGTTAAATATCCTACAGATATTTTCTTATATTACTTTATAGAATCCAAAGATTCCCATATATCTCATATAACTTGATGCCTCAATTCTTGCTTTGCTTAGGGCTTTGTTCTAGCATCATTATCTTTGTCTATGATTGTCTTTCTCCATTTAAATTTTTTTTTTTTGTCTTTTTGAGACAGGGTTGCACTATGCAGTTCAGGCTGGCCTTAAGTTCACTTTTGTAGCTCAGGCTGGTCTCGAACTCAAAACAATTCTCCTGACTCAGCTTCCCAAGTGCTGGGATTACAGGCATGTGCCACCACGCCTGGCTAAATGTATTTTTTTTAACAAGCTTTATATCCCAGATAATCTCCTGTGGCCATTAATGTGGACTTCACTGGTTTAAGAAACATCCAGAGATATGATTAGTTTGTGAGGACACAAACATCATTAGTGACTTCACAGGTGGAAGGGCTCTTAGGAAATATCTTGCCCAGTTGTCTGTCTTTGCAAAGTGTTTCTTTTTGCAGGCTTTTCCTTTGCACTCTTTCTGACCTTTTTCTTCATTTCATGCTTCCTGGCCACCATACAGGAAGCAGCTTTTCTACATCACAACTTTGCTCCTTGAGGTTCCTCCCAGCCTCAGGCCCTCTGCAAAAGCATCTACCAACCATGGCTAGAGACATACACAGCTAGAGACCTCTGAAAACAGGACTTCTTAAAATCTGGAAAGAGATTTTAATCGGATTTTTTTTTATGTTATTACTGGGTGAAATCTTTGCTGTTGTATGTGACTGGCAAGCACCCCATCCCTAGACACTGTACAAATAAGCAGAGGTGAATGAAAGACACAGCTGATATGAGTCCTATGTATCTACAGTTATGCTGAGCAGAGATGGCCTTCTCCCAAGCAGTGCAACCTGGCCTCTCATTTGGAGAGGATACTCAGATTCCCGCACACATGGCTTTACTAATGATAAGCCAGACTCTCCTCAGCAGGACTGTGGCTGGCTAAGCAAAGAGAAATGATATCAAACCATGGTAAATATGTCTTGCAGTTTCTTAAAGTACCTCGGTGTGCTTTAATCTCTGACTTGCATCACTGCAATGAGCATTTTTTTTTTCTTCTAGAAGAAAATAGACTCTTCCATTGTGCACATTTGTGAGGTATGAAAGGAAACACTTCACCAAAGTTAATGTTTTCTTCCATCAAAAATTTAACCTTTAATATACAACATCGCAAGATTCGTAGTGAGATAGGAAATCATGTCCTCTCCTTAAGTGTCATGTATCAATTGTTCTCAGAAAGAGAATTCCACTGCATTTATGGCTTGCTGCAAATGAACTAAGCTTTTCTGAATCAATTATCTTTACTATTGCTATGACAGAAATTTTCTAGAGAAACTAAATAGGTTAGTTTCAGGATAAAGTTTTAAGGAAAAATACTTCAGAGTGAACATGTATTCCTCCTAAAGCCTGAATCAATATAAGAACAACAAAATATGTATTTTTCCTTACCAAAGGTTTTATTTTATTTTATTTTTTATTTTATTGAACTACAAATGTCAATCAGACAGTTTCAAGACACCTTAACAATACAGATTTGATAAATTAATACATTGCAAACTGTTTTCATAATGTTTTGGTATTGTAAAGGTACATACATGATATTATATTTACAAATATTATTTCAGCAGATATCTCTTATCAGTGAATTAAGAGTGTAGCTGCCTACTTATCTTATTTTTTATACCTAAATTATATCAAAAATTCAATAATTATTTTCCTAGTGGATGACCATAGTACTAGAAGCCGACATAATATCCTGTCCAACCACCATTAGTGCAGATCTTGCCTCTCATAGAATTATGTAGAAGCACAGCGTTATCCATCCCAACTGTACTGTCTATACACACACATCATGATTTTTTCTTTCTACACCCCTTCCTTTGTCTACACCTGTCAAAGGTGGGCACTTCATTGACATTCAACTAACTTAGGTGCTTGAACTCGACACCATAATATTAAGCTGAGCTGTAAATGGCTATGGTCGACAATTTCTTTGAATAACTCACTATTGTTGTAGAATGCTGGACTGTGTTGGATTGTGGTGTCGAGTACAAAAGGTTTTAAGGAGATGATTAGATAGTAATTGTTTTACTGTTAGTAGCCCTATGAAGTTATATAAAGGTATAAGTACTCAGCTTAGGGGCTCGGGAGATGGCTCAGTAGAATAAACGCTTCCCAGGAAAGCACAAGGGCCTGAGTTCAATCCCCAGTTCTGTCAAACCCCCCTCCCCCCAAAAAAAAACTCAGCTTAGATTTGATTGAAATTTACAGTCTAGAAGAAAAAGCAGCTAGCACCCTGGACTCAGTAGCATGAGTTTATGTCCTGCTTCATCTCTGAACTTGTTTTAAATAGAATGAATACTTACTAAATATGAGACTCAGTTTCTCTCTCTCTTTTAAAGGTAAAGTATGTTACATTTTCAGCTCTTAAACAATAAACACAATTTAATTAACTCACTGTTTTATGTATATAGAAGTAGATGCAAAGAAATGATATTAATGAATGTTTGTTGACAATAACATTCAATTGTAATTTCTAACACTATTGAGACAAATAATAAACTCCTGACTTCAGATATTTATATAATATTTATAGAATTAGTACCACATCAGTAGATAAGAAGACTCACAAATAGGCTGAAGGCTCTTAACAGAAAACATACATTTATGGGTCATTATCCTACATCTAATGGTCATAATTTCCTACATTCCTCACCTCCCTGGCTCTTCCTTTTTTTTTCTTGTTTTGAACATAAAATTTTATCTTAATTTTATATTTTCATAATTTTATTGAGAAAGAAGTAGCAATGAGATAGTTCCCAAACATATTAGTAGTATAGTTACAATAATTAATACACTGCATATTGTTGTCTTTATAGTAGTTATTCTTAGTACAAGACACACAAATGATATCTCAACACTATTAGTTCAAAACCTTCTTCTCATTGAACTAAGAGAAAGTAGCGTATTTTTAAACTATTTTGCATATGCAAATATAGTCAGGACATAGGAGAAACTATACGGTAATATTCAGTAACTCAGAAGACTCTCTTGGCCAATCCACCCCAGCCCCACCAGCCCTACAACTCCCCAGAGGCCCTCCCGCCAGGCCCACAGAGTGAGGGAGAACTTCTGAGATTCTCTGGGCCCGATCCACCAGAGTCCGGTACAATGAGTGTGTGGGAGAACTTTTGGATTTCCCGCACACCTCCAGTGGCAAGGGCCCTCCGGAACTCTTGCCACCAAGACATCAGATCCAGCGAAAATTTCTGAGCCTCTCTCAATCCAATTCACCCCAGCCCTGCCCACCCTACAACTCCTCAGAGCCACTGCCCCCAAGCCCGCCAAGAGAATGAGAATTTTTGTGACTCTTCTGGCCCCTGATCCAGCCTCGCCCTGCCTGGTGGTGTGTGGGAGACCTTGTGTGCTCCCCGGTGCTCTCTGGGCCAGGGGCACAACAGAGGGGAACAACAGGCATACAGTTGTGCCAGAAAGGCTGCAGCAAAAAGGAGCTGAACACAACAGCTAGATCCAGGCCAGGCATAACTGCATAACCTCAAACTTAATAGACTGGCATGCAAATCTCATTATGCACTAAGGTTGTAACTGCACCAAAGCTCTACACCAAAGGTCAGAGGTCAGTGCTATACGAAATGAGAAAGACAAGGAGCAAAATGCAATCTCAGGCTTTGAGCACACTAATAAGTGCAGATCCCACTAGTGCACCTGAAATGAATGAATTAAGAGCTGGAAGCAAATAAACAACAGCAGAAAGGTATAGAAGAACTCAGACCAGAATTAATGCCTAAATAAAGAAATTTTTCAATACATAGTATCTGAAGTAATGAATCAAATCCAGAAATATATGGGGGAAACAATGCCCACCCAGAACAAATACAGAGAACACTGTTTCAGCTAAAACATATTAATTAACAGTGTCACAAGCAAAGAAACAAGAGCAGAAAGGTAAAGAGGAACTCAGCGCAGAAATAATTTCTAAAATGAAAAAAGAAATCCGTGAAACCATAACATCTGAAGTAATCAATTTTGGAAATATATGGAGGAAACCCAATTTGGAAAATACTCTGCAGTAAAAGAATTAATAGCTACCTCTAAAGAAGACATGGATAAAAAAAAAGAGATTAGAAATATGATGGATTTCTTGAATGAGCAATATAGGAAAGAAATAGATCTCATGAAGCAGAGTCAGAGATACAGAAGAGCTTAAAATCTCAATCACGAGTCTACAAAACCATTTGAGTGAAAGCAAAGACAGAGTTTCAGATCTTGAAGACGCTGGTGCATCTAGTGAAAAGGTGAGAAAGGATCTCTTAAAAACAACGAGGATACAGGAAAAAATATTCCATCACTTGCAAGATAATGCCAAGATGAATAATGTGAGATTAATATGCATCAATGAGAATGAAGGAGTTAATACAAATGATATAAAAAGAATATGGGCAGAAGTAATAGCAGAAACCTACCCAAATACGAGTAAACAAACTAAAATTCAAGTAACCGAATCATACAGGATGCCAAATAACTACAGCCCAACTAAGAACACACCGAGACATATAACAGTCAAGATCCCAGAAATCCCGCACAATAATATACTGAAAGCTGCTAGAGAAAAAAAGCAGATCACACTTAAAGGAAAACCCATCAGAATTACAGCTGACTTACCTTCACAAACCATAAAGTCAAGAAGAGCATGGAGCAGAGTACTTCAAGTCCTCTATGAAAACAAATTCCAGCCGAGACTACTATACCCTGCAAAACTCTCATTCAAGTATGATGGAGAAGTGAAATGCTTCCATGAAAAAGAACAACTAAAGAATTTCATCATGACAAACCATCCCTACACAGGCTGCTGAAAGATGTTCTACAGAGAGACCACAATGACCAGAACTCCATGAATGAGAATGGAAGGAACCCACTAAGCAGGACAGACAATTAAAACTTACTAAATAGGGCAAACAATTAAACACAGAACAAAAGGAGTAAACAACAGCAGGTAAATAACATGACAATCATATGTCAACACATTTCAATTGTAACCGTCAATGTAATGGACTCAGTTCACCAATTAAGAGAAATACACTGGCACCGTGGATTAAGAAACAAAACCCAAGAATATGCTGTATATAAGAAACACACTTAACTCAAAAAGACCTTCATAGGCTTAAAGTCAAAGGATAGAAAAAAATAATGCATACCCCAGCACCTCAGAAAGAAGTAGGGGTAGTAATTCTGTACTCAGATAGTCTCAACTTTAAATCAAGAATGATCAAATAAAATAAAGAAGACCACTGTATATTGGTTAGGGGAAAAATTCAACAGGAAGAGGTAACACTCATAAATATCTATGCAGCAAACACAGGAGCACCCGACTATATAGGATACGAAAAACCTCCTATCTAAGAACACAATCTTAACAGGAGTCCTTAACACCCTCTTATCTCAAAAAGATAGGTAAAGCAGACAGAAATCTAGCAAAGAATTAGCAGAACTGAACCACAGCTCAGAAAAATGTACCTGGTGAACATATATGGAGTATTCCACCCAAACACAGCTGAATGAACATTTTTCTCAGATGCACATGGGTCATTTTCTAAAATAGATCATATACTAGTCCAGACATCATGATTAAATGTATACCAGAAAATAAAAATTATCCCATGCATATTATCTGACCACAGTACAATGAAACTGCAAATAAATGACAAAAGAAACCAGAGAAACCCACTAAATTCATGGAAATTTAACCACACCCTACTCAGCAATCAATGCCTCATAGATGAAATTAAAGAAGAAATTCAATATCTACAATTCAATTAAAATTCAACTATAACTTATCGGGATTTATGGGATGAGATAAAAGCAGTTCTCAGAGAGAAAATTATAGCTATGAACTCACACATTAGGAAAACAGAACGTGAACAAATAAACACATTAATGTTGCACCTCTGACATCTAGAAAAGGAAGAGCAAACCAAACCAAGAGCCTAAATTCAATTGAGTTGAAGAAAACACTTCAAAGAATCAGTAAATCAAAAAGCTGGTTCTTTGAAAGACTAAATATAATCAATAAGCCCCTAACTAATCTCATCAAAAAGAGGAAAGAAAATATTCAAATACAAGCAATAAAGAATGAAAAGGGAGATACCACCACAGACCCAGTGGAAATTCAGAAGAATATCAATAGCAACTTCGAAAATCTTCATGATCACAGAATAGAAGTCACAGAAGAAATGGACCGATTCCTCGAAAATTACAAATTACCAAATCTCAATGAAGAAGATATAACAACCCTTAATAACCCAATAATAGTCAATGAGATACAAAAAGTAAAAAAAAAAAAAAAAAGTGTGCCATCAAAGAAAAGTCCAGGTCCTGATGGATTTACAACTTAATTCTACAAGAAATTTAAGGAAGACAATCCCTACACTCCTCAAACTCTTCAATTAAATTGAAAAGGAAGCAGTCCTCCTAAAATCATTTGTGGAGGCAAGTATTATACTGATTCCAAAACCAGGAAAGGACCAACCAAAAAAGAGAACTACAGGTCAATCTGCCTCATGAACAGACATGCAGAAATCCTCAATAAAATCCTAGCAACTACAATACAACAAACCATCAAGAATACACCACGACTAAGGTAAGATTCATCCCAGGGATATTCAAAAATCTATAAATGTAATGCACTATATTAATAGACTGAAATCTAAACACCACATGATGATCTCAATTGATGCAGAAAAAGCTTTCGACAAAGTCCAACACTCATTCATGTTCAAAGTCCTACAGACAATTGGAATACAAGGCCTCTACCTCAATTTGATAAAAGCCATCTATGACAAATGAATGGCTAATGTAATTCCAAATGGTGAAAAACTGAAATCTTTTACTCTTAGATCTGGTACAAGACAAGGATATCCTCTATCACCTCTCCTATTCAATATAGTTTTGCAATCATTCGCTAGAGCCATTAGACAAGAGGGAGAAATAAAAGGAATAGATATAGGTAAAGAGGAAGTTAAATTATCGCTATTTGTAGCTGACATGATACTTTACTTGGAAGACCCAAAAAATTTCACCAAGAAGCTACTAGAATTGATACATAAATTCAGTAGCATAGCAGGATACAAATTTAATACTCAAAAGTCAATAGCTTTCTTCTACACAGATAACAAACACACTGAGAGGGAAACTATAGCAACAATACCTTTTACAATAGCTCCATGGAAAATGAAATACCATGGAATTCATTTAAAGAAGTCCAAGATCTTTTAATGGGAAATTGCAACACCCTAAGGAAAAAGATCATAGAGTATTTCAGAAAATGGAAAAATATTCCCTGCTCCTGGATAGGAAGAACCAACATCGTGAAGATGGCCATACTCCCAAAACTGTTGCACAGATTTAATGCAATCCCTATCAAACTGCCACCAAGATACCTCCAAGACCTAGAGAAATCATTCCTAAAATTTATTTGGAACCAGAAAAGACTTAGAATAGCAAAGGCAATTCTGGCCAAGAAAGTCAAGGCAGGAGGCATCACAATTCCTGACTTGAAATTATACTACAAAGCCACTGTGATAAAATCAACATGGTATTGGCAATGGAATAGACCTGAGGATCAATGGAATAGATGAGAAGACGCAGAGGCCTCTGTGAACACACTCAGCCACCTCATCTTCGACAAAGGGGCTACACAAGCTCACTGGAAGAAAGATGGCTTCTTTAACAAATGGTGATGGAAAACTGGCTTTCCACATGCTGAAAACTAAAATTTGACCCAGGTCTATCAACATGCTCTAAGTTAAAGTCAAAATGGATTAAAGAACTAAACATTAAAACAGAAACAGTCAATCTCCTGGAAGAGAAAGTAAAAGGAACTCTTGAAGACATACGGGTACGCAAAGAGTTCATGAACAAACATATATTCACATGGGAAACACTTGAAAGAATTAATAACTGGGATCAATTCTTATAGACAAGTTTTTGCACGTCAAAAGAAATTATTGGGGCTGGGGAGATGGCTCAGTGGAATAAGTGCTTCCCTGGCAAGAGCAAGGGCCTGAGTTCAATCCCTGGTTCTGCCAAAAAAAAAAAAAAAAAAAGAAAAGAAAAGAAAAAGAAATTACCAACCAAGTGAAAAGACAACCCACAAATTTTGAAAAAATCTTAACTAATAAGCGCTCAGACAAAGGTCTGCTCTCTACAATTTATAAAGAACTAAGACACATAAAATTTAAAGACCCAATCCAGAAATGGGCATCTGAAATGAATACACACTTCTCAGAGGATGAAACTAAAGAAGGGAAGAAATATATGAAAACATGCTCGACATCACTAGCCATCCATGAAATGCAAGTTAAAACAAGACTGAGATACCATCTCACTCCAGAAATAATGACTATAATAAAGAAATCAACCACCAACAAATGTTGGAAAGGATGTGGGGGAATTCCCACTGCTGGTGGGAATGTTCCTGGTGCAACCATTGTGGAGATCAGTGTGGAGACTCCTCAAAAGAGTAGGACTGGAAATCCCATTCAAGCCAGCTATCCCCCTACTGGGAATTTTCCCAGAGGAACTGAAAACATTATATCATAGTGATATATGTGTACCTATGTTTATAGCAGTGCAATGTGATAGCAAAATCTTGGAAACAACCAAGATGTCCATCACATGAGGAATGGTTGAAAAAAGATGTGACATTTTTATACAATGGAGTATTACTCAGCTATAAAGAATGATAAACTTGAAGCATTTATATTTAAGTGGATGCCACTTGAACATATACTCATATGTGAAATAAACCAGACACATAAGTGCAAATATCGTATAGTCTTCCTAGTATAAGAAATCAAAGATAAAATACAAATACAAAGGTATAACAACTAAAAAGAATTGTCAAATAAGGTAAACTGAACTGTATACGTTCAGTTTACCTTAACTATCTTAATTCATAATCAGCTTCTCTTTTTGATGGTTAACAACCTAAGTTTGCAGATCAAAAATTGGAGAAATGGGAGGGCTGCAAGGTCATCCAACATCATGGCTCTAGCCTATAAACATCAGTGAAGACTCAGAACTTAGGAGAACCCGCACTGTAACATTATGGAAGTCAAATGTGCCCCAAATTTTCTGATCAAGGAGATTATGAAGCCACAGAGAAATGCAATTGATGATATATACTGTACCTAAGGAGAGTCACATGGAGAGAAAACTTTCTCTCATGCTTTCAGAGAGAGAAAACTGGTCAAGCAGTGGCCATGACTCATTCACAAGGCTGACACTGACCAACGATCTACAGAGTGAGGTACAGGGTTACAAGATAAACCCTGAGGGGACTTGACTGACCTCATCAGATGCAAAAGTTATATTTTTTGTTATATAGGTCTGGCTTTATCTTGGTCTTAACCATCCAGCAGAAAAGTATAAAAATGAGGTATATAAAATAAGGCCATAATAATAAGCTCAGCTATAAATGGCTCGAGTCAACAAGTTCTTTGGATAACCCACTATATTGTGGACTGCTGGCCTGTGTTGGATTGTTTTGCTGTAGTCAAACACCTATAACAATTGAATGACAAAAGAATATCCATCTCTGACAGGACTAAACAAAAAAAAGGTGATACAAAGGAAGAACCATTGTGTGTTTGTATAAACAGTACAATTAGGATAAATACGCAGTACTTTTGCATAATTCTAGAAGAGGAAAGATTTGCATAATAGTGTTTGGACAGGATGTCCTGTCTGCTCCTTGTACTATGGATAACCACTAGGAAGATAACCATGTAAAAAGTATTAATTATTGAAACTGTACTATAATTCAGCTTTAAAAAAAGATAGGTATACAACTACATTCTCTTAATTCATTGATTAGAGGCATCTGTGCTAATAAGTGTTTTTTAAATAGAATATCATGTATGCACCTTATACAACAAAAAACCACTACAAAATCAATATGCAATGTGTTAATTATTGAATCTATTCTAGTAATTGGATTTAAAACTCTCATTGCTACTTGTTCTTCAATAAAATAAAATAAAATAAAATAAAATAAAATAAAATAAAAATTCTGTAACTCAGTTGTATCCAGCTCTTTCCTTGCACACATACAACACTTTATTTGTAAAGTTAGGATCTTTCCAGTTGATTCCCTGAAAGCAGAGGCTCACATACAAAATATCTTTAAGCACACCAAAGAGATACAGAAAGATTAGGAGTTGAATAATGAATTAAAGAAATAAATGCAAAAACTCATAATTAAAGTTTTATTTTAGTTGCATATGAAACATTACAGCATAAAGGTCCACAATGGTGCCAACCAACGAAAATAAATATGAATTTGCAAAAGATAAATGAGCTCTAAGATATTACAATATTTTTGAAAAACATACTGAGAAATTTTTATTGCTAGGTACAAATTCTAACCTAGATCTAAAGTTTCTTAGACTAAGAGAAATTGTATTGATGTGTTCATTTTATGTTTCATAGTTGACCAGCAAAAAATAGCTAGCAAAAATTCTATATCCAATAGCTCTTTTAATATTTGCACTTCTATTATGCATGTTTCAATTACATTTTACTGTGTACAGTTGGTTCAGGTGCGTAATACAGCTTAATTCTTTTCTGGGAGGGTGGCTCAGTCTTCCCCGGGGCAGGGTTGGCACCACGTGCTGAATTTCTATTAATTTGATTTGAAACTGACTCATTGCTATTTGTTCTTCAATAAAATAAAAATTAAAAACAATATTCTGTAATTCAGTTGTGTATCAGAGATTCTCTCTGGCCTACAGCTTAATTCTTTTTCCCTCAATCCAGTATCCTTCATGTGAGCCCATTCACTTCCTGTTACAATTTTTTATTTAATATGAATTCCCTGGGTATATATTTTTATAGTTTTCCAAAATAGTGAGTATTTTGTTAATTATGACTTATCTTGAATTATTAGTATAATACAGCTCAAATTTTTAGTAAGATATAATTTTAAAGAAAAAAAATATAGTGAAATTTATAATTGCATTTTCAAAAACCTGAACACATCAGAGGCATGAAAGGCTGTTCTTATCAAAGGTAAGAATTTGAACTCCAGGAATAATTATGCTTCACAGTGTTAAAAGATGGGACTTAGTCCCCCAAACTCCCTCCCTATGAATTTTCTTTGTTTAAATCTTTACAATATTAGATTGATTCTTAAAAGGAAAGGCCACCTATGCCATCAGATGTAAATGACTTGTGAAGAACAATTAACTTTTTTTAATCTGTCAAATAAGATAACCTCTAAGATACTTCACCACCCTTGCATTCCAAGATTCCAGAATGTTTTGAGTATCAGATCAGATCAGTATCAAGGACAAGTGTCCCTGGAGGAGCCTGATATAAAGTGAGAGAAGCTGCCCCCATGCTAAGGAGTACAGATGTGGGAGCCGCCCTCCATCTGGAAGCTCGGCAGGCTTTCTCCCCTGCAGATTCTTACCTAAAGCTCTGCCTGTCTGCATTTCTCTCTACCCTCCCTCAGCAAACTTGGAACATCAAGGTCAAGAGAAGACTTTTTGATCACAACCCATCACATTCTGCTGCCATCAATCAAGACAAGGGAATCGTTAGATGAGAGGCAGGCTTGGCATTCATGTTTTCCTTGGCCAGAGCAGCTTCTTTTTAAGAGAAGATTCTGTTCTATTTCTTCCTGTCAGTTCTTTTATCACATCACATTTATTACTTTGGATATGCCACTTCATGGCATGAAAAGTGTTGGAGGATATCAAGACCCTGCCTACATAGAGTCTGTCAAGACCAGGGACCTTGCAGACCTGCTATTCATAATAACAATGCAATATTAATATGAACATGAACATATCAGGAATCTTGGAGAAGCATAATTTTTCACATATATTCCTAATCCAAACCACTATTAGCTCTTGCTACCTAATGCTTTCTTCTCCAGACAGTAGTTATATGTTCTCCTAAAATATGATCAGACCATGTTATTCCCTTTCTCCTAACCCTTACTAATTTCTTGAATCATTATAATCTAAATACTGCACTATGGACTACAGCCATCCTGTATGATATGCCCCTAAGGTTTCTTTCAGATGGTATTTCATGCTTTCCACTCCCTGATTCATTCTGTTCTAAAGCTCATGACCCTTGATCTAACAATTTCACAAAAACAAGAAATACTATACTATCTCCGGGCATTTGTTTTCCTACTTCCTCCTTCCCTTACACTGTTCTCTCCAACAATGGCTTGCATTGCAGCCATCTCTTTCTCTTGTCTATGTTCCATCGGCTCCTTGCCAGTGTCAAGCAACTGTGCAATTCAAAGTTTTTCATTCTAGATTCATTTTACTCATGGTATATATCGCATTTGATGATTGATTATTCAACCTTATAAATCACAAAAGCCAAAATTGTTCTGGTTTTACCACTGCATTTCAAGCACACATACATGGAACTTATTAAGCATTAAACTTACTCTTAGAATAAATAAATGCTTAGCTGTTAACTGGAGTATACTTAAGTAAGTCAAGACAAAAAGAAATTAGCAAGAGAAATGACTGGATCAAATTATAAATAGGTATATCATATATATATATATATATATATATATATATATATATATGTGTGTGTGTGTGTATGTATCTCTCAGGCAGTGCCTAATCATAGAAGTCACAATCAACTTTGAATGTGTTAAAACCATCTACAATCAGCCCTCCGTATCTGTGGGTTGTGGAGCTATGGATTCAGCTAGCCATAGATCAAAAATATTTGGAAAATTGTGGTGCTGTAAATATAGGTGCATATATATCACTGTGATACAAAGTTTTCAGTTCTTCTGGGAAAATTCTCCGTAGGGGGATAGCTGGTTTGAAAGGGATTTCCAATCCTAGTTTTACAAGAAGTCTCCACACTGATTTCCATAATGGTTGCACCAGTCTACATTCCCACCAGCAGTGGAGAAGGATTCCTTTTTTCGCACTTCCTCTTTCTCTTAATTCAGTGAGAAGAAAGATTTGTACTAATAGTATATCATGTCTGCTTCTTGTGGTATGAATAACTACTATGCAGACAACAATATTCAATGTATTAATTATTATAACTGTTCTACTAAACTGATTTTGAAACTGTCTCATTGCTATTTGTTTCTCAATAAAATTAATTTTAAAAATATTTTTAATGAGAAAAAATGTTTGGAAAAAATAAATTCTGTACTAAACATATACAGATATTTTTTCTTGTCATTATTCCCTAAACAATATAGTCTGTTTTACACAGCATTTATGTCTACAGATGATATAAAGTGTTCTGGAAAATAAGTTTGATTATAGGTAGATTATGCTATTTAATAAATGGAACCTGAGAAGTTACAGATTTTGGTGTCCACCACAGGTGCTAGAACCAATTTACCAGATCACTTTATAGTAACATTGATCAATCTTGGTTCTTAAGAATGTACATGTAGGGGCCAGGGAGATGGCTCAGTGGGATAAATGCTTCCCTGGCAAGTTCACGGACCTGAGTTCAGTCCCCATTTCCACTAAAAAAAAAAAAGTACATATACAGACATCTCAATACACTTTAACTGATACTTACACATTCTTCTGAGATAATTGTGAGGATAATAATTCTGATATCAAAGGCAAGAATTGCTTATTTACAAAGAAACTTCATGGGGATATTTGTGCCTAAATTAAAAATCATGTAAAACAAAACTGTCTAAGTAATAGTACATTGTTTATTTTTACTTCTGAGAGGCTTTATTATACATACACATCATCTTTCATCAACACTTACACTTGATATTTTCTCAGTGCTTTCCCTTTATGAAAAAGATGTGACCTCATAGTAGGTGAAATTAAATGTATGAAATTCAGATTTTTTCTGTCTAAATTCAACAAAAAACATTTTTTCTCAAATAAATGTAAAAGGTAGCAAAAGACAATGGCAATATAAAAATATATAATAATAATTATATAATTTAATAACAATAAAAACGGTTTCTCTTTTCTTCCACTCACGATACAATAGGTTCAACTTTTTGAAAAAGTCTATATTTAGAATCTTGCTCTAAATGGTATCAGAATTATTGTTTGTTTTTTGATGCTAGAAATATCAGTTTATTTTCAAAGTACAGTAATGTGCAAAGGCCAAAAAATGTATAAACGTTCTCTCTAAATTACATTTAAAATGAATAATTTCCCACTCAGGAAAGTTTTCACCAACTTGTGTAAACAGTGCTATATAATAGGACAGTAACAATTCATGGTCCTACACTTTTTCTGTGCATGATTATCAATATGTTATTATAGCATATATGAAATATAATACTTTTAAGTATAATATTCTAAATTATCACAAAAATAAAACCTCTACTTTTTTAATTTTATTTTTTTGGTGGAACTAGGGATTGAACTCAGGGCCTTGCACTTGCAGGGAAGCGCTTATTTCACTAGGCCATCTCCCCAGCCCCCATTTTATTTTGGCAAAAATAAAACCTCTACTTAAGGAAGTTTTCTTAGCATAAATGAAAGGTAGTTCTAAGTCATGAAGCAATATTCAACAAAAAAATCATATTTCTTCATACTTCAGATCAGTATTATACAGATTTCAGAAGGGTTTGACAACTTCTTGTTCATGGAAATAGCATAATCAGCAGTGTACAGTCCAGCTCAAACAACACAATTTCTCACATGCTTCTTGAGATCATCTCCAAAATAAACTACTTGCACTGAAATATATATATATAAGCACGTATATATATATATAAGCACATATATATAACAGCACTACTTTTATGGGGTGAGGTTACTGAATCTCTCAACCATGTTCTAATAGTTACCACTGCTATGTGCTCACTTTTCCTATGCTATAGCAACTTATCAACAACAACATGATATGAAATAGAAGGGGCTCAAATAGCCTTTACCGTATCTCCACAGCTCCCATGATTTTAAGTAAAAGGTAATTGTAAGTCAGACAAGTCCTGAACAAAGGAACAAACAGGGTTAGGCCAGGTTCTTATCCTAGTGCATACTTTCTATGATAGAAATCCTCCTTGAGCACTTTTAAAAAGGATTTCATTTCTATTTAAACAGGAGGAGAATGTTTTGACAAAATGCAGCAGGATTGTACTGCTACAATGTTGAATATGGTTTGATTTCTAAACATCTATGTAAAAAATGTGCAATTGTTTCTTTAATATTCTCTAACATTTTAAATTTTAATTCCCAACATTCATGGTTGTTGGAAAAGAGTAGTTTCATTTTTAGTCAAAGGTATGTGATATTCCGACAGTGATGTCAACCTTACTGCCTCTGTTGAAGAATAATAATACAGTAAACTTGACTTCTGGATGTTTAACAACTAAAGTTTGCAGACCAAAAAGTAGGCAGATTGATGGGCTAAAAAGATAGCCAATATTTTATCCCTACCCTTCAAGGTCAGTGAGGACTCAGGACATAAGACAACGTCTGCTGTGACATCCTGCAACTAAATGGTGTTCCAAATTTTCTGATCAAGGAGATTATGGAGCCATAGAAGAAAGTGATCAATGATGCATGGAGCACCTAAGGAGAGTCACCTAGAGAGCAAGTTGGTCAAGCAATGTCCGTGACTCATCCAGATGGCTAACACTGACAGAAGATTCACAAGGTACTTCATGTAGTTCCAGGGTAAATTCTGAGGGATTTGACTGATCTAATCAGATATAGCAAAGGTCACATTTTTAGTAATATAGTAATAATAGTAATAAATTACTAATAAAGCATATTAGTAATAATATGCTTTAACTTGGTCTTAGCTAACCAACAGAAAAGCATAACCACAAGGTATAAAAAGTAAAGCTGTATTAATATGTTGAGCTGTAAAAGGTTCAAATCATCAACTTCAGACAATTTCCAGTCATCCTGGTAGCTCACTACTACTATGGACTACTGGAGTATATTGGATTATTTTGCTGAATTCAAGTAGCTACAATCCTTGCACTGGCATCAAGTAGGAAAAGACTCTTTAAAGACTTTTCCAAATACAGCTTTTCTGACAGCAATGGAACACCCATCTCTGACAAAACAAAACAGAAAAGAGGGATATAAAGGACTGTTTTGTAGTGAAATATAGATATATAGCTAATTTCTCAGTTCAGTGAGAAGAAAGGTTTGTACTAATAGTGTTTACACAAGGTTTCATGTCTATATCTTGTCTTCTGGATAACTACAATGAAGACAACAATATGCAATGTATTAATTATTGTAATGGTCTTACTAACGTATTTTTTAAACTGTTTCATTGCTACTTTTTATCATTAAAATGAATAAAAAGTTAAATATAAAAAAGAGAGGCTGGGGATTTGGTTTAGTGGTAGAATGCTTGCCTAGCAAGCTGGAAGCCCTGTGTTCAGTCCTCGGCATCAAAACCAATAAACCTCCTCTAAAAAACAATTCAACTAAAAAAAATAGAATGTATTGAAAATGAAAATCAAGGTAAGGGCAAATTCACCAGGTCTTTCTTGTTCTGTTGGTGAATTTTATATTTAACTAAGGATTAGGCTAAATATTTAGATTACTCAAGATTAAATAACTGAGAATAGGAAATCTATATCATCATATATATTGTCTTTTATATCTATAATATGTAAAAAGGATATTTATATGGTCAAACTAACTACAGTTGGGAGAAACTTCATTAAAACAATATGGGTTCTCTTAGATTGCTTCTTAAAATACTGTGTGAATTTATAATTGTTATTTTAAAGTTAAGAAATTTTTTAAATAATAAAGAAAAAATCCGTAGGCATTGTGTCCCATAGACTTTCTTAAAAATATGTATATAACTTGCAACTGGCCATTGTACTAAAAAATTAACCATAAATTAAACTGCTTTATTTAAGCCACATATGAGTATAAGGAAGGAAGTGACTGACAGTAGAAGAAATCACTGGCATTCACTATAAACATTCAGTACTAAGTTGCCCTGTGCCTAACTTTTGCTAGTTTTCTGCTTAGAACATATTTGACTTCACCGTGCACCAGAACTTTCACACTTCTGGGAGCAAATTAAATGTATAACTGGAAAACACAGAGTATTTACGTCAGCTTTCTGGTCACCCACTGGGACAGCCTGGAGACCTGCTTTGCACTGTTGCCCAGAGATCACAGCATGCATGTGTCCCAAGTGTCATACTCATTAAACACTATGTTCTTACTACCTTTTCCTTTTTTTTGTTCACATTCAATTCCAAAACAGCCTTAAATCACCTACCAGATAAATCACCTACACTATGCCCTTATGGCAAGATTTTTTAAAGACAATAAATAGTATAAAATTCTGAGGTGACTTCGTTTTGCTTCTTACTTGTTGAAGTATTTTAAATATGATGATGATGATGATGATTATTATTTTTGTTTTGTTTTTGGCAGAACCGGGAATTGAAGTTAGGCCTTTGTGCTTGCCAGGAAAGTGCTTATTCCACTGAGCCATCTCCCCAGCCCCATATATTTTGTTTTTAAGCGTGAGTAGAAACACAATGAACAAAACCTTACACTTGCATATTTATCTTTGTTTCTAAGCAGAAATTTAGGAATTGTCCTTTTACTTGTCTTCTATAGTACATGTCTATGCTTTACCTCTTCAGCAAAATCTAAATCTGAAAGCAGTCACAGTCCACTGATATTTGCTGGTGCAGAACCCTTCTTTCAGATTGTATCTGTTTCTTTCTTTGTTTTCTTTTTTCTTTCTTCCTTCCTTCCTTCCTTCCTTCCTTCCTTCCTTCCTTCCTTCCTTCCTTCCTTCTTCTTTTTGAAAACTCAGGGCCACACATTATTTTTCATTAATTCTTTAAAATTAACATAACTCCAAATTTATTTCCATTATTGTCAAAATGAATACATCCTATTTGGTTTTATAATCATGTTGTCTTCTATGATTTTGTTCTATTTCTGTAGATTACCATAATATTTACTGTCAAAAATCACTTCTAAAGGAGATTCTTACTACATCTGTCCTCCAATCCCAAATTTCTAGATCCAGCACCTTGATACTATTTTCAGATAGTAGCACATCAAGTCACTAGAATTTGAGGTTGGAGAAAAGTCAGTCTCTAATTTAATTGAGCTCACATTTCAATATCTAGTTCATGAAAGAGCTCAAAGTTCACGTAATTTGGGGAGTCTCCTAAGCAATCACAAGAAGCTACTGATAGGATACAGGCTAAAAAATACACAGTGCATTAGTAATTATTTTGCTACAGAAAACTTAAAAAAATAGCTAGTTCATACATTTCATTTTGCATATGCATAATTTTGTATATTTATTAACACACAAATTCATGGCATTAGCCCCCAAAGATTTTTACTTACTAAATTAAGTGTGAAGAAACAGAATGTGCTTTTCTAAGAACCACAGGTTGTTGCTGGCTTGTGGATAATGCTTTGACTTCAACAAATTTAATTTTTTTTTTTAAATGTATTTTAGTACAAGGTCTACAGGGTCTCACTATGTATACAGGATGCAGTGATTCTCCAGTGTTCAGCCTCCCAAGTGCTGGGATTACAGGCGCACGCCACCATGCCTAGTCTCCATGCCATTTCAGCACCCCCCAGGCTCAGGGCTGGCATGGCACGCAGTGTATCAAACCTCAGTCCCTGAGTCTGCCTAGGCAGGTGCTTTAATTTGCTATCTGGCTGGTCCTAAAGTATCCTTTCCACTTTTTTTTTTTCTTTTAGTAAATGTTTGCAGTACATAGTGGTTATATTTATCACTGTAATTGGTACACATCCATAACAAATGTTAATTCTTTTTTCTTCCCCTACTCCTGTGCTCCCTGCCTGCTCATGCAAACTCTTGGTCCTCTCCCATTTTCAGAAGCTCTATTTCCCAATTTTTAAATGCCCCTCCCATACTAATAATCATCCCCTTTCCTTGTCCTTCCTCTTTTTCTCTCACCTTTTGTTGTATTAAAAAAACTCTCCCTACTTAAGTAACTTTAATTTTACTCTTTATTGGATTTGTGTTCCTTCTGACACTTTATATTTAAGTTTTGTCTGATTTATTTCACTTTATGATTTCAAGATAAAAACTCCTGTCCTACAAATGACTCAAATTTATTGACCTTTATGGTAGAACAGTACTCAGTGTGCCTATTCTTGATAGATTTTTTTGTGTATATGAGTTGTATGAATATTTTTATGTTCCAGATATTTGTCCCTTTTAAGTTATATGATTGAATTTTTCTCCCATTCCACTGTTTTTTCACTCTGATGGTATTTTTTAATACACAAGAGTATTTTATTCCCATGAAATCTGTCAATGACCTTCCTTTTCATATATTTGGCTTCAGTGTCTATTATCAGAAATTATTACGATTTATTTTAGTTTATGTATTTGGTACAGGGCATCACTATACAGGTCAGACACATAGTGATCTTCCGGTTTCAGCCTCCTCAGTGCTGGGATTACACTGAGCACCCCCATATCCTGTCTTGTTGATCAGCTCAGTGTGGTACTGGAGGTTGGCAAGCAGTACCAGGCATGAACCTGGGTTCTTGCATTTGCCAGGCAGTTAGACCACTGAGCTATCTCCCCAGCCCTGTAAGAAATTGACACATTTAATGTCAGAAAGTCTTTGTCCAATGCTATATCGTCATTTTATCTTTTACCAACTTCTGTAATTTGTGTCATGTCTCTCTTCTATCACTTTACTTACAGTAAATTTAAAGTCAATCTCTGATATTTTAAATAGGCAAATGTTATATTGATTTTCTCCATTTTCCCCTATTCTCCATTTCATCTATCTGTATTTTTACCTTTCTTCTGTTCCATCTATTTTCTTAAGTTATACGTTAGGTTGTTAATTTGAGATTTTTCTTGGTTTTGTACTCAAGCACTTACAAAATTTTTTTTTACTATTTAATGCAAATGACATTTTTACATGTTAAGTTTTCCTTGTATCTACACTTTATATAATTTCCCTGATTAAGATTATTATTATTATTATTATTTGTCTTTTTGAGACAGGGTCCCACTATGCAGTTCAGGATGGCCCTAAGCTCACTTTGTAGCTCAGGCTGGTTTTGAACTCACAACAATCCTCCTGCCTCAGCCTCCCAAGTGCTGGGATTACAGGCATGCGCCACCATGCCCAGCTAAGATTATTTTAATTACCATAAATTTGTTTGCTTTCCATGTTTGATTCTGCTACTGATTTACATCTTCATCCTGAAGTAATCAAAATGTATTTAACAGATGCATATGTATTTAATTTGTGGCCCATCCTAGAACATAGGCCATTTGTAATTGAAAAGTGTATTTAGCCTGAGGCTGTTGAATTTGATAAACAAGAAAGTTTGTATTTGTATTTTATTGTACTGTCCAATGCTTCATTTTTTCATGTAGTTTAGGTCTGGCTGTTCTCATGTTAAGATTCTAAATATAATACTAATTAGAATTTATACCTGTTTATCATTAATAAAACATTAAGACTGTACATGTCAGTATTATTCTCCATTGCTTTCAGTTCTTGATTTTACAAAATTATCTCAATATATAGTATGTCCAAAACCGTAACCTGATTACTGTTTAATGACCTCGTATCTTAAATTGCGTAAAAATATTTAAATTGTTTAGGGAAAAAATGTGGAGCTCCAACATATATTGAGAAAAGGGCATACTGCCCCTAACTCTTTAGTTTTAATTCCCATTAGTAAATTTTTGTGGGGGCCGGGGAGATGGCTCAGTGGAATAAGTGCTTCCCTGGCAAGCACAAGGGGATGAGTTCAGTCCCTGGTTCCACCAAAAAAATAAAAAAATAAATAAAACATGAAAAACAAAAACAAAAAAAATAAATAAAGTTGGTGAAGCAGTGTTGGCAAATAAGCTTTCAACTGTTTTTTGTTTGTTTGTTTTTTGCACAAACGAGGATTGAACTCAAGCGCTTGCGCTTTCCAGCGAAGTGCTTATTCCACTGAGCCACCTCCCCGGGCAACTCTCAACTATTTTTAATTCTAACATGGATTGTATTTTTATTATTGTTTAGTTCTGTTTTTTTTTTTTTTGCATGGCATGCATATACAGAAAATACACATTAATTCTTTATATGTGAAATTAAGGTAATATTTGAGCATTTTTTGTTGCTTTTATTTTATTCATTTATTTTATGTAGTTATATGGGTCTTATTATGCAGCTTGGACTTGTAGTGATCCTTCTGTTGTCAGCCTCCCCAGTGCTGGAATTACAGGTATGTGCCACCATGCCCGAATGGGTTGTTGGCTCAGTGCACCAAGGGAGCAGCATGTGGTATCACTAATCGAAGCTGGGGCCTTGTACTTGCAGGCATGTGGTCTGCTAAGCTATCTCACCAGCCCACCACTAAGCATTTTAGTAGCATGAAATATATTATTTAAAAAGCACAATAGATATTTATAAAATGCATCAATTTTCAGTTATGTGAAACTTGTAAACCAACAAAAATATCTGGACAAAATGAAAGATTTAAGGCTCTTACTCAAAACATTTTTTAAAGTTTAAATACACTGAGTAGTCACAGTATTTTGTGTGTTTTACAAAACTTTTCAGACATATTTAGTGATCTACTCTCTGCATCATGATTGATAAGAATAGAGAAGAATCTTGGGGACATCTAGGCACAAACCATAGCAATACCCAATAATGCTAATATGAAAAAGATGGTTTGGCTTGGAAAGAGCATAAACTATTGTTTTCTAGCATAAGATTTTGTTTTCTACTATCATTCATTACTTTATATGGGTGAGCTCTGATGGCATTTATATTTGAAAATTTCCTTTGCATTTTGAAGAACATTTAAAGAAAACATGAAAATTTTAGATTTTAGTAGAAGAAAAATGTACTGGTAAATAAAACACATTTATTGAGAGTATTTGTGTGTGTGTGTGTGTGTGTGTGTGCGCACACTCATGCACACGTGTGTAGTTCCTAGTAGTAGCAACAGAAGCAGATGTTAGGAAATATATAATCCAATAATGTCCTAAGTATTTCAAATGTCAGTTTTCATGTTCTATACATGAAAGTATATATGGTTTTCATGATGTGTTTCATTTATATAAAGATGTAAAAATACAAAAAATTATTTTGGTTCATATTCCATTCCATTAGAAACTACCTTAGTAGGTTTAAAGCATTTTAGTCAACTACATGTGAAAGCATAAATCACTGTCATCACTCACTTTCTTTGCAAAAGAAAAAGTAAATAAAAAGAGCATACTTAAAAAGTAGAATAAATTCAACAGTGTTACTCTTAAATGAATCTTTGGTTGCAAATGCTTCCTCTGGCCAACTTTTATGCAGATAAGAAGTACACTGGGTCTTGAGACAAAGTTCTGTAACTGAGAAAGCTGCCTACTTACACACTCATAGAATGTGGCCAGAGATGTCACAAGTGAAGGAAATGGATGAATCTACATAAACAAAGTTAGAATAAGGTAAAAGAGGAATTATGGTAATAACACAAAAGTAACTGTAATGTAAAAGCAAAGTCAGCATGATCTATCCTAGCATTTTTTATCTTAAACATTAAAACATACACACACACACCTAAAGCATAAAGAAGTAGAAAATATAAACTAGTCAAAAGATGACTATCAGTTTTGTAAATGATTAAAAGTATCCCATGAAAAATCTTAGGGGCAGATATTTTCACTAATGAATTCACCAAATATTCAAAATATTAACATTAAACCTCCTAAACTCCTTCAAAAAAATTTGAAAAGGGAAAAAAAAATTTGTACTTCATTCTGTGAAGGAAGCATAACCAATGAGACCAAAGTTAGCAAATATATTCAAAGAAAATAAGCTTCAGACTATGGAACAGTATCTTTTAAGAAGAATAAGGAAATTTCCAACAATTTACTTCAACTAGCTAATGAATTCAGAGATATTAAAAGATTCCTCATAAAGATCATCCTAGTAGCCCATTTTGATGTCTTGTGTTTGGGCCCCTGAGGGCACCCATGGGTGCACTGCCAAGTGGAGGTAGGCAGCAAGTGAGAAACGTGTAGGACAGAGAACACATAGCAAGGTATGGAGCCAGAGGGACTCAGGAACCAGACTCACCTCTGTCGAACAGTCAATTCCAATGAAAGCTAACCAGCATTCCAGGAGGATTACACTAACTTCATCTGCAGGTGATGCTCCTATGGCCTCAACGGTTCTATGAGTAACCACTTGAAAGTTCCAAATCGTTCTAGAGGTCAAGATTCTAGTTCATGAGCAACATATAAGCCATAATAATGACTGGTATCAATTAATTATTGTCAGGACATAGCAATACATAAAAAGCTAACCAAGAATTGCACAACATTAAAGGATGAAGGGAGAAAAGTAAACACACTATCTTCCCAATCAATAGAGTATCTTACAGAATTCAATAGCTTTTCATGATAAACAAAAACCTTAACTAGGAAAAGATAGATACTATTTCAAAATAATTAAGATTATATATGAACAAAATTTATTTCACACTATAGTTCACGCTGAAAAACTAAACCTCAGAGCCAAGGCAAAGGTGACCATTTTTGCATTTCTATCCAATAAAGGACTGAAAGCACTATTCATAAAAATTAGTGAAGGAAACAATACAAAATGAACTCAAAAGAACAGTAATCTCTGTTTATACAGGAGTATCTATATAAAAAACTAACAGTTCTATAGAAAATATTACAATTAATAAATGGATGGAAATGTTATATGATGCAAGGCTAAATGGAAAATCAGTTGTATTTTTATACACAGTGTATAATTTAGAAGTAAATTAACAAAATTATTTCATTTATAATAGCATAAAAATAATGGAATACTTAGGAATAAATTTAATGACACAAATACTACTATACTATATACAACCAAAAACAAATACTGTAGAGAAATTAAAGAAGATGCAAATAGAAGAAATTTCCTACTCATGGAATGGAAGACAGTATGTTTAAGATGTGTATATTAGATCTACAAAGCACATAACCCCTGGCAAAATCAAAAGGCTTTTATCCTAAAAAATCAAACCTAAAATTTCAATGAGTATCACCTGTAAAAACATCTTGAAATAAAGTCAAAGAACTCCTAACTTCTTGTTTCAAAATTACAAATC
>PVKA01002764.1:77975-119865 GCA_004027165.1 Ctenomys sociabilis
AAAAAAAAAAAAAAAAAAAAAAAAAAAAAAAAAAAAAAAAAAAAAAAAAAAAAAAAAAAAAAAAAAAAAAAAAAAAAAAAAAAAAAAAAAAAAAAAAACTGTTTTATTTAGTACAAGGTGTTTGGGTTAGGGGTCTCACTACATAGATGGGACTCAGTGATTCTCCTAAAAATACTTTTGAATGTAACAAAATTATATTCAGAAAAAGACGATTTACAGCTTACATCTAAAATATCACTAGAAGTTAAGAGTTGTTCAGAGATTGGGCTTTCAACAGCAATTGGATCATGGATACAATACATTCATATATAGATTAACTCATTAGCCAGTTTTTGGGCTTTTAGGAAGTAGGTTGAAAGGTGGGTTCCTGGGACAGGATTGCAAGGGTATAATCTTGTCCTCCCTTCTCTCTGCTTCCTGGTCACCATGAGCTGAGTATCTTTCTTCTATCCTTCTCCTCCACTACACTATTTCTGCCTTTGAGGGAATACAGATTAAACCTTCCAAAACTTCTTCAATTGTGGGAACTACATGTTTTGTTACAGCATCAAAAAGGTGACTAGTACATGTGTTAAGACTATTCAATGGAGAAAAGACAATCTATTTAATAAGTGAACAAGGAGAACAGGGTCACCAATGTGAAAAAAATGCAACTAGACTCAATTTATATCATTACAAAATTAATTCAAAACGGATCCAAGATTTAAACATAAGAAAACAGTGAAAAGTTTTGCAACAATTCACTGGGAAAAACTTCATTACATTCTATCTGTCAGTGACTTCCTGGATGACAACAAAAACAAGGCAAACACATCTGAAGATAAGTGGCTAAAAAATAGTGGCTATACATACAATGGTGTTGTTTATTCAGCGTAAAGAGAATAAGGCAAATGTAATATATGCCAGAACATAAATAAACCCTATACACATGCAAAGTAAAACAATCCAATCCTAAAACAACAAATATCGCATGATTTTACTTAAAGGAGGTATGTCTCAGTCATGCCAGAGTTTAGCATGGTGGCTATTATGATTGAAGAAAAAGGGTCAATGAAAGGGCTGTGTTTATTAGATATGGAGTTTTGTTTGTCAAGCTGATAATAGTTTCAAAGGCAGATGATAATACAATGATGGTTACAGAACCATATCAATGAACATGCCGTTAAACTGTTCACTTAAAACTGTTAAAGTGAGTCACTATTTATAACTTTCTACAGTAAAAATTATAGAATCTACATATATTCAAGTCACACTGTAATTTCAAATGCGCTCCTTCCAATCATTTGGAGATTTCTTTCTATGAAGATAAAAGTTCAAACATGTAAGAATACATTGCAAAAGAAACCTTATTGATACCTATTATGCAATAGCCATTTATTTGGTAGCAATAATTAAAAGAAGAAAGCAAAGAAATAGAAGAAAACTAGAAACATAAGCACACCTTCCAAAAACTATGGTGCATGCCAGCTGGATTATCTAATCAAGGTACAACATAAAGGAGCAACCTTGGCTCTTTGAGTCAGGGTGAAGATGGCTATGATCAATATATTTCTTCCTAATGGCTTGAGAAGTTATTTAAAACATACTGCAGATTTAATTATATCTTTGTAATAGCCCCTGCTATAAACATTTTCTGATTTCCAATAGATACTACCTCATTAAATTGTTATGAAGATAAAAATAATGTAAAGGAGAATCAATTAGGAACAGATGAAGTAAAAAAAAATTGTTCTAATGTTTTTCCTGTACTTACACTTTTGACAGGTATTGCTATGGGAAGTGAATTTTGAGTATTCAGAAATTACAGTGAAACACTACACTTGAAAATCAGCACTTTCACTTTTATCATTAAACATGCTTTTAGCATACGGATGACATTTGAAATTTATTCAATTAAAACTAGGTAATACTGGATGACATTGGTAGGCACTATAAGAACAGTATAGGATCAAAAATGATCAACAGTACTGGCAAAACTCAGCACCGTACCAATTCTCATTTCTGTGTACATATGAGAGAAAGACTGAGGATAGAGTTTAGGAAACCACTGCAAAGAAAATATGAACATTTCCATTTGAGACTTTTGAAATTTAGAAAGTAGATAAACAGAACTCACTGCATCTTTCCACTGACACAAGAAATCTTCAGAGTAAGAATCACAAAAACAACATTTGACCATAATTGAATCATAACCTTGAGAATCACTTATGGTGGTGATTCATGTACTACCTCACAGGTCCTTGGGCTGTAGTAAGCAAAATGCCACTCAAGCAACATACATAAAGTCATGAAAGGAATGTAAAATGAGACCATAATTTGAAGCAGAAAATAAAGGAAATGAATAGACAAAACGACATTTGTTAAAGAAGTTAGAATGAACAAATTCAAACTCAGAAGTAACACTTAGCAGTTCTTTTGATATCCCAGTTTAGCATATCATAAATTGGGCTCCACTCCCTCATAACATCACACTACATTCTTCCCAGTACACCAGTGCTCTAACTTTCTGCACCCCAAACTTTTTCAAAGTGTGCATCTTACTCCATGGTCTTAACACTTAACACATGACTTAATTATGCTAAGTTTTAATGTGAGATAATCCAATATGCTTCACAAAAATTGCCCCTAAATCTAATGCATAAGAATCATCTGAGATGTTTGACAAAACTTTTCAAAACCTTAACCAGGAATTTGTAATTTTAAGCTCCTAGAGAAAGGCTAATGCCTGCATTTTAGAAAACAATCATATGACAAGTTGTACATTAAATTAAAATAATAAAATAGTGATATGGTCTTTGTGGTAATATTTGATTATGGTGGCCTATAGGAAAACATAAATGCATTGGCAGCTGACATATAGAAATAACTGCATTTAACTTGCACTCTAGCATCTGCTGGAACTTTGTTTTCCTTATGCAAAGAACCCAATCCCCAGTTATTTAATCTACAAATGACAATTGTGGTACATGCCTAGTACCTGAAAGGATAAAAATGTCCATTATCTGTAAATATTAACCTATTCTAAAACTATACACTGAAAACTTGTGTATCTATCTATATTGCTGACAAGATAATGAACTAGGCAACAGATCAATATTAAGAATACAAACAGATATAGATTTAAGCAAAGTTTCACTATGTAGTTGCTTTCACCTCTTATCTAAACTTCTTAGGACATCATTTGCCCTAATTTTCTCTCCATGTGACTCTCCTCAGGCACACTATGGATCATCGATCACTTTCTGCTGTGGCTTCTCATCTCCTTGATCAGAAAATTTGGGGCACTACTGAGTTACATGATGTTACATTTACATAGGAAAATTATGTTATAATTCTCTTATGTCCTGAGTCTTCCCTGACCTTGAAAGGCTAGGGTCAAAATGTTGGCTGACCTTGCAGCCTTTTTTTTTTCTCCAATTTTTGATCTGCAAACTTAGGTTGTTAACCCTCCAGAAGAGCAATTTATTATTACCCTGCAACATATGCAGTTCAGTTTACCCACACTATTAGTCTAAATATCAGACATCATAAGCATAACATGGAACATGTATTTTCCATCAAGTACTGAGACACTAAACTCAAAGTCCGTACAAAATATGAAGAAAAAATTTGTTTTAAAAATAGGAATGAACATTTACATATATTTATAGATATTTAGAAATCCATCCATATACAGCATAGTAGCATCATAGCAGACTGTCTTGTGACATTTTTTGTCTTATTTTTCATTTACTACCCTTTAAAAAAGGGCAGTATAGTAATAGCTGGCATATCATGATAAGAAGTATCTATTTAGAAGACCAGAATGCAGGCATTTGGAGTGTGACCCTTCTACTACACTTTGTTAAATTCAGTGCAGTTGCTTGGTTCACAGGTATCAGCATATATAGTCGGGGTGAGAATCCTATCACTTAACTGCTAGTTACAAAAATCTCCTGATGTTTCTCAGCATCATTGTCTAAGATAATTTTGAATGCAAATGGTGCTCCCTACTCATTTAAAAGTGAATGAGGCTATCGCTTTGCTTCTTCACAAATTGGAAACTCAGGTAAAATACAGAAATCAGTACAGCAATCAGATGTCCTAAGAAGTTTATCCTAGAGGTGAAAGCAACTACATAGTGAAACTTTGCTTAAATCTATATCTGTTTGTATTCTTAATATTGATCTGTTGCCTAGTTCATTATCTTGTCAGCAATATAGATAGATACACAGATTTTCAGTGTATAGTTTTAGAATAGGTTAATATAGATATTGAACATTTTTATACTTTAAGATACTAGGCATGTACCACAATTGTCATTTGTAGATTAAATCACTGGAGATTGGGTTCTTTGCTTAAGGAAAACAATACAGAAATCAGACAGTCAGACAGCAGACCAGTCAGAGGTGCTTGTAGCTTCCAGTTGCCTTCATCAGAAATAAGTGAATCCTTCAATAGTAAAGCGAAACAGATCACCAAAGGAGAAGACAACTGACTTCACAGTTCATAATACGTAATATCTATCTATTATCTATCTATCTATCTATCTATCTATCTATCTATCTATCTATCATCTACCTATCTATCTATCTATCATCATCTATCTATCTATAGGAAAGCACCTGCAAGCAAGCACAGGGGCCAGGGATTTGATCCCTAGGCCTATGTGCCAGCCCCACACCAGGGGTGCACTGAGATGGCAACTGAGACTGGTGGCACAAACCTGTAATCCCAGCTCCCGGGAGGCTCTAAATAGGCAGATCACTACAAGTTTGATCTAGAAGTGAGACCCTGAACACCCTGTGGACCCTTCCCTAATAAATAGAAAAATAAATAAATAAATAAGCATATATGTGTGTGTGTATATATGTATATGTATTTGCTATTCTAGATACCTAGTTAGAAAAACCAAAACACCTTGTATAGCAGTTTTTAACCTAATATTAGAAACTAATATTGAAGATTTATTGCTAACATAGTATTTCAATAAGTCATACACACACATTCAGGGTTAGACTTTTATACTAAATTTACTATTTCTTTCCTTATTTGTTCTCATTTTCAATATTTCACTATAAAAATGACATGACAATTATTGAATTTTCAAACTTGAAATAGTTTATCTTTCCCAACAATCTATTATCTTCAGGGAGCAACCAAATGAAACTAGAGATAATGCTGTACTTTAGTAAATTATTTAAATTTACTCTATTATTTTTATATAGATGCTCAATAAAGACTGCAGAAAAGATTACCTCCCCCCAAAATACACACATAAATTATTCTTTAATGAGTACTTGTAAAGTACCTTTTAACTTTATTTCTTATATATTGTAAAGTCCATAAAGTTTAAGATTTTAAATAACTTTTTAACTGATATTAACTCAATTTTAGCAACAGTACAATGTACACCCTCAAAATTGAGTTTTAAAAAATCTCAAAAACAAACATAAAAGATGTTGATTCCAGAACTAATGCCCAGGTTCTTTAAGTTTCAAGAACAAAGTGCTTCAGTGAACCCTGTTTGTTAATTAATGGAAAACACTGAGTTTCTCAGAGTCTAATATTTTAAGTATCAAAAGGGTAGCTTAAAGACTAGGCTAGGAATAATAATGAATAAAATCAATTTATTTAATTTCACACTCCACTAGTATTTCAAAACTTATGTATTAAAAAACACAGGTTTAAAAAGGAAACAAACATTTTAATATGTATTACATTCATTCTGTAAGAAATACATTTTTTAATCCTATGCAAGGTTTTAAAATGAGAAAAAAATAACATGTGAGACTAGACAGTTGTTCTATTTTCAAAGTAAGCAAAACATTCTTAGGTGGGATGACTTAATATTACACATTTTATTCCCTTTTAGGAAAATAAGATCTGAAGATACATATAAACTCATTTTACATACAGATGTCCTAGTGAAACAGGAAGAAAAAGAACTTATTTTTAAGGACAGACAAAATCTCATTAATCACTATTGCTATAAAGAAATAAACACAAGCAGAAAACTTCTTTTCTTATTGGAAAAACACCAATCGGCAGGGTAGACTACTAGAAGTAAATCCTCAGTTCTGGATCTCTGAAAGTTGTACAGATAAAATAAGGGATTAACTTTGCAGGAACTGCACAGAATGTTTGAAATACTAAAGGCGACTGAAAAATAGTGAATCAAACTTTTTAAAATGCATCACAGCACAAGATTTATTATCATTAAGGCCTTTTCCCTCTGAATGCTTTTTGGTCATCTTTCTTTTTCTTTTAATTTACTGCAGGCTCCCACTACAGATTGTGACCTGGGAGGACTCAGAGCGATCCTCCTGTTTTCAGCTTCCCAAATGCTGGGATTACAGGCACATGCCATCACACCCAGTCTGTCCCTGTCTTAGAACACACAGGGACGGGGCTGACACAGCAGGCCGGGGACTGACCCCTGCATCTGCCTAAACAGGTGCTTTAATCTGCTGAGCTATCTTTCCAATCCTTCTTTTGCTACTTTCTAAAAGGTTTCTGAAAGTTCTCAAATGACTGTCTTTACCTTGTTATCAAAAATATGGTGAATACTAATGCTTAATGCCCCCTCAAACGGGTTTGCATGAATAGTATGGGGTGTCCTCTTTACCTTAGGATTCACTAGATCTGACACCATGCAAGATCTGGCTCTTTTCCGGTCAAAACGACTGTTAAATGTTTAGAACTGATTCAGGACAGAAATTAACAGTGCCATTACGTACTCATAAGGAACATCCAAAACTGCTTCAGAAAGTAGCAAGAATAATAGGAAAAGTGTTTGAACCATATGGGAGTATTTCCAAAAGGTGAATGGCAAAGTGCCTTTTACTATAATGGCCGAGCCCAGCCAGGACAATTCAGTTTCTTAGTTGCCCAGGTGCTGTTCTAGTTGCTTCTGTCTCCTAGAAACAGCTGGTCATGTTGTCACATAGTTGGTCACAATGGTGCATACAGTAAGAACCAATCAGACAGCCAAGTATTTACCTTGGCGTCCCCCTTTCCTCTTTGCAACTCCATAAAATCCTCCCTCCCTGAGCTTTCAAGACCTGACATTTTAAAAATCAATTCCTTCTCAGTGCCCATCCAACATTCAATAAATTGACCTCCAAATCCTGGGTTATTGTTTTGGTTTCTGTTTGCCACTGCACTACTACAATAATTTTTTAATTTATAAATTCACTATTTTTATTATAGTTCATATCTACCAAAAAGGAGTAAGTTATACATATATACACACTTAAGAAACAAATGTAAGATAGTATTTTAAACAAACTTTATCTTTTACTGCTTTCTTGAAACCCACTCCTACCAACTGGTAGAACTGACTAGATCAGAAGGCTGTTAGATTTGAGAGATCAATGTTTAGAAAAGATGGATGTAAGAGAAGCTGCTGTCTTTTATTCATACTTTTTAGATTCTACTTTGTGTAAAAATATACAAACTCTAAATCACATTTAAAAATTTAGAAGACCTCATATCAGGACAGTGTTCTCATTTTCTTAAAAAATATATATATATTTATTTGGTACAGGGTCTTACTATGCAGCTCGGATTTGTAGTGATCCTCTTGTTCCAGCCTCCTTAGTGCTGGGATTACAGGCCTGTGCCACCATGTTCCGTCTTGGTGGCCAGTTAGGCATGGGGCTACCATGGCATGAGGTACCAGGGACTGAACCTGGATCCTTGCACTTGCCAGACAGGTACTAAGACCACTGAGCTATCATTCTAGCCTTGTTGTTCTCATTTTTGTCAGTCATTTACATTTTCAACAAACACTTGTATTTTCCCTCTATGGAGATTTTCCTTCATATAGTGGATTTACTGATGAACAGAAATGATAAAATCCCTTATTTCTAAAAGCCTATTATAGTGATTGAGAACCTTCTAGACAGCGTGCCCACCTGCAACCCAAAACTTACCTTTATGAAGTGTCAGCTCTACAATTAAACCTGAATACTAAGGTCTTGGCTTAAAAAAAAAAAAACTCTACATAAATATGTTTTGTCTTAAAAAGAAAAATATAGTAACAAATTTGCCACCATTGGTATACAGCAACATACACATCTTCTAAAACTATATATACACAAATTCATAATTTAACTAATACATTTAAGAAATAATTTACAGATCCCATAATATACATAATAGAACATCATGAAATTTGGAGTAATAAAAATAAAGAAAATTATTTAAATTCATTTGGGAAGCAAATACACTTAAATTAGAAAAATGCAATAAGGAAATCTTCCTTAATTTAAAACAAATCTCAATATTAAAACTACAAATCTATTGCAAAATAACATGCTAAATATTAAAATAAGAGATATTCTCTAAGCGGATATCAAACACAAATGTGTGTACTTAAATGTGTTTTATTAGAAAAGCAAATACATGCAATTAAAATAGTTCTCAATCAAATATAAAAAACAAATGAAAAAAGATTGTAAAGACAATAAAAATGGCAACAGTAAAGAAATAAGAATGCAATAAAAATGAAAACAATTATAAACTAATTGCCATAAAAGCCAAAGACTGCTTCTGAGAGACAACCAAAATAGAAAAGCTTTTGGGATATTAATGAGGATAAGCAAAAGCAATCAGCACGAATGATAAACAGCATAGTATAATGACATGAAGAATATTAAAAGGCATTTTAAACAATGCTAGGTGTTATTTTGATAGTTCTCAGAAGTTACTGGCAGAAGTTAGTATTAATGTTCTCAATTTTATAACAGGCCACAAAGTACCCCCAAATATAAAGTTCAGGAAGGGCAGTTCATAGGACAGCATAAAACACAAAAAAATAGGGAGTGTGTAATGTAGGCCCACAAAGTCATAAGTAATCAAATTTCCCCTCCCAAAATGACAAAATATCTACATGTATTATATTTAAAGTAAAAAAGTAAGATCAAATGTGAGCTTTTAGTCACAATATAAAAATAATAATCCAAAAATAGTAGACCAGGATCTAATATAACTTTTTGATATTAAAAATACTCAAAATGAGGACTCTTACAATTAAATAATAGATTAGTTACACGTAAATTACAAAATAGATTTAAGAAAATCAGAATATAATATACAGAGAAAAATCATGGAAAAAAAAATTAAGTCTAGCTGGTTTCTTAGAAGGTGCGGATAAAAAAGTCAGACTGTTTTTGATAGAGATAAGGCTTAAAAGTTGTAGAATTGTTAAAAGACTAGTAACTGAGGATTAGAAAGCCCAACTGGTTATAAGTAAAAGTAAACTGTTTATTATTCTTCACCCTAAAATTATAGATTATCACACTGAGGATTTTGTATATGGCCAGTGAGAAAGCAACTATCATAGAGAGAACTTCAAACTAATTGCTGTTTTCTTATCAGCAACAATGAAAGATAGTTATGAGAAATACCTCTCCTATGTTAGGAGAAAGTGTTTGTTGAAATCATTCTCTAGTATTTACAAAGATGAAACTATAATATTTTTATACAAAACAAAACTAAAGCATTATATAGCCTACAAATACTAACTAAAGGAAATTCTGAGCCACTTATTTTATATGATGATTATTATTTCATATGAAAGTCTTAAATGTAAAAAGGTAGGCAAATGGTAAATGAATAAATTTAAAGCTTTGATTAAGTAAAACAGGATTGCAAACTTTAGAACATGAACAAGCTAGAAATAATAAATCTAACAGGGGCTGGTGAGATAGCTTGGTGGAAGTACCAGCTTAGGTAAACTTGGGAAAGGTCAGAACCGTGGTTTGATCCCCAGCTCCACAAGCTGCACCGGCCCCACCCCCCAGGGCACGCTGAACCAGGCAACAGTGTGGGCTGATAGTGCATGACTGCAATCCCAGCACTGCAAAGGTTGAAAAACAGGATCACTATGAGTCTGAGCTGCGTAGTGAGACCCTATAACAAACAAATAAATTAATAATAATAATAATAAACTGACAATATTTTATTAATTAGCAATAGGATAGTTATTTTTTTATGTTTCATTTGTTGTCTAAGAAGATAATCAATATTGCTTACACTTCACTTCAGATGGTTAACTTCCAGAATTGAAATTAATCTAACAAAGTTTCTAAACAAAGAAAAGGATTAAAAAAGTAAACAGAAAAAGATAAGGAAGAAAGTGATCAATACAAAGCAACAAAAAAATAGGCAAAATATAAACTCAAAGAAAAACACTGGGGAACCTGACTTTTAAAAATGCCACATACAAATGATAAATATAAGATTAAAGAAAGTCAAATGAGGGTGACACTCAAAGGAAACATATGCTAGATAAAGGAAAACTAGAGAGCCAGCAAAATTATATTACTCTTCAGATTTCAGGTTTGAAGACAGCCTACACATGAAGAAGGCAATCTCACAACAGTAAAGATTGCATTCAAAAGATAGGAATGTAAAGAAATACCTACTTAAAGCAGCTGTTAAATGTGTAAAAACAATTTAAAAAAGAGAAAACAAACCCACTAAACAGCTAAGAGTTGCACATAGCCTTCTCAGAATGTACCACTCAAATCATAAAAAATAATAGAAGATACAAAAAAACAACCATCCATGAGATATACTAACAATATTACACACTACTATAAAATATACCTTCTCTCCAGATCAAAGTGAAAAGTTAAACACCTCATCAAGGCTATAATTGCTTCCCTTGTTAAACACACAAATTTTATACAGAGAACATTCTTTAACCAAAAAAATAGTTAAACTAAGAAAGATTATCTTCCCACATAAAGCAGAAAACTTTAAAATTGGTTTTTAAAAGAAATTCATGAAGCAAAGAAATATAACATATAATAAAAATGACATGATTTGAATGTTAATTTAAGTGCTTAAAAGAACTAAAGAAATTTATAACCCTAAGTATTTGAGAAAACAAGAATCCAAAACTAACGTATTATTTTCTAAAAATAAGGATTTATAAAAACAGCACTTTTCCATTCATACTTAAAAGAAATGATCAAGGTATTATTAGAAATCAATGAAAGAATCACACAACAGCCATAGTTAAATCTAAAATAAATCAACATCTGAAAACAGCACTGAATTACTAGACAGATTAATACAAAAGATATCAGGTATGCACTTCTAGGCCAACCTGAAACAGATAAGCTCACTGGTAGATTCCAGGGTTTTTACTTGGCACTCTCCCACCCCAGGTCAAGGTCAGAAATCAGGTTGTACTAGAGATTTCATAATCTGTCCTCCTGAAAACAAGGAAGAGGGGTGGCCTTGGTGCACCTTCCATTTCAGAGCAAAGGCCCTTAGCACAAAGCAGGGATTTAACAAACATTTTAATCAGCAAATACATCTTTTACATGTTATCACTAGCATAAAGCACTAAGCTCAGCACTTTTGCTGCATATAGATTTGGCAAAGCAATTCCTGAGACCCTTGGCTATCTTCATGGTCTCTGATCATACCAGTTCCAGCTTCCTGAAATGTTACTCCTCTTTTCTTGTCTTCATTTCTTCCCACCAACACATAAAGGGAAACAAACAGGTAACAAGAGAACCAGGGTTTTTACTTAAGGCCCCCCCTCCCACCCAGGTCAAGATCAGAAATCAGGCTGTACTAGAGATTTTATAATCTGTCCTTCTGAAAACAAGGAAGAGGGGTGGCCTTGGTACACCTGGCAGGGGCATGAAACACTAAAATTCCTGCATAATATAAGGTTTTTTTCTCCTTCCCACTTGGGTAGAGGAGTTCAAATGCCGACACAAGTAGACCACAGGTTTCCCTACCTCTGACATCTGTAATTTAGGATCTGACCTGCTCTAGGATCTTTCTTGCCCATGCTATTTTCTTCCAGGACACCATGGAGAGTTCACAGCTATCATGGACTGAGGGTCTTTCACCTTGGACAGATACAGTGTGGTCAGTGGGTAAGGTCAAGTTCCCAGCCTCTCTCTCTATCTTCCATTCGGTCTCTCTCTAGTGTTCTGAAGCAGCTGTTGAGACTCAATATTAGGGAGAGCCAGGCAAACAGGCAGCTCCTGGGGTAACACTGTCTTCAGCCTCAGGGAGTGGGAGCTTCCCCTGAAGGGTATACAGCAGCTGAAGAAAGGTCTGATGCCTGTAAAGAGGAAGGAAATATGAAGGGAGAGAATCTCAGGTGGACAGCAGAGTGTCCCCTGTGTAACCCCAATATCACCTCTGCAATTTATCCTGCTCTTGGTCTGCCTCCTGTTTCAGAGCTCCAAGTTCTTCATCCAGCTGCTCAAGCTTCTGCCGAGCACCAGCCTGTCGCTCCTTCACCTCTGCAGAAACTTTTGCCAGATCCTGCAGGTGCTTTTCCTATGGAGTGAGAGTGCAGATGAACTTCATCCATCACTGATGGAAACTCATCCATCACTGATGGAAAGGGGGACTAGCCAACTCAAGTAGGAACAGAAGTCTACAAAAAGGCCCACCTGTCGTAGCTGCCACTGCTTCTGGGCTATTTTGAATTTCTCCATGGCCAATTGTTTCTGTGGTAAAGAAGAGTTCAAGAGAAAATTAAGTTTATTTTTTTCAGGTTAAAATTTGGAGAACAAATGGGTCCAACCCAACCTCCCTATCTTATCTTTTCAATTTACTCTCTTCCTATCTCTCCCTCCCTCAAGTTTCCCAGGAGCACCTTGGTCTGGAGCTGCTCAATGGCCTCCTGGAGTTCCACACGTTTCCTCTGGGCCTCTTCCACTCGGGGCAAGGCCTCAGTCAAGGTACTTCTTATGGCCTCCACATGCTCCTGGTAAGTGGCCTTAAGGTCCTTCCATTCCTCTTTGGCCTCAATGGCCTTCTGTCCTAAAATGTGCCACAAGAAATGAAACCAGGAAGGTGGTGGCCCTACAGTTGTTACCCTGAAACTCTAGGCCTCAGTCTTTCCAAAAGACTGAATAGCCAAAAGTAGACTGAACTCACACCTTCTCTCCTTGCCCACTTATGCCAGCCCCACTCCCAAGTCCCGGCCCACTCACGGCTTGTGTCTTCAGGAACCAAGACATCCAGGCCTTGGACAGTGTCCTTCTGAGCCAGGAAATTCTGTAAAAAATCTACTACTTGAAGCTGGCTACAAAGTAGTTTGTCTTTCTTCCTCGAGTTCTATTCAGAGAGAAAAGTAGGTATCTTCACCACTTTGCACTACCAACCATTAAGATTGCCTTCCACTTTGTTCTTCATCACTGCTGCCCTCCATCTCTAAAGGTCTCAGGACGACCCCTTCCCTTCTGAAAAGCAACTCCCATCTAGTACATACCCTCACAAATTCAGCCAGGACCTGGGCTGGCAGCTCTGTTTCTTCTTGTAGGCCTATGGGTTCTATGACATTTGCCACCTCTGCCAAGACCCTGGAGGAGCAGGAAACAAGAGACTGATTGATTCCCAGGGGTCCATGCACTTAACACAATGAGTGCATCGCTGCGAATGACCACCTTGACCCAGCCTACACAAGGGCCAGGAAGCCCACAGCCTGGACCCGAACCTGGTTTGTGCATGGAGAACACAAGGTCACTATGTCCCACCCCATGAGGGAAATGAGCTGAAGAGAGCCAACAAGGGCACTCTGATGTGAGCTGGAAACGTCTCATTGAATAAAATGAATGAATCAAGATCAGATTATTATTATTATTTTTGTGTGTGTGTGGAACCAGGGATTGAACTCACACCCTTGCTTGCCAGGGAAGCGCTTATTCCACGGAACCATCTCTCCCGGCCCTAAGATCAGATCTTGATTGCCTTCTTCGCAAAGTAAAACTAAGGGCAAAACGCCGATGAACCCCCGCGGGCCTTCACGGCGGGGTCCTAAGACACTACTGACGGAAGAACAGGGCGGAGGGCAGAGCGCCTGGGTCTCGGGCCTCCGGGTGTTTCCTAGTTAGAGACTACAGCAATCTTCTGTGGCACAAGGACGGGAACAGCGCTCCACTCGGAAAGAGTTTCGTAGGGACAGGAGAGAAAGAAATGCAAAGAACCCCGACGAAGCGGACAGCGGGAAGGTCTCGAGCCCCTCTAGGACACCCGAGAGTGCACGGCGGGGTCGTGAGCACCAAACATCCCGCGGCCGGCTCCCAGCTACCACCCGATATCGAGCACTCACTCTCGGGACAACGCCTCAGCCTCGGTCTCCACCGCTTCCATCTCAGCGCCGCTCTTGGGTACTTTCCGTTTTGGATTCCACCAAGCCTTCGCGCCAGGGCAACGATTGGTTGCTGGCTCGGAGGGCGGGAGTTAAGGAACATCTTGCATTCTCGTTGGTAGTTGCGGACGCCGCTCGCCGCAATGGACGCAGGCGCAGTTTGGGAAGGTGTGACGAGCGCGCGCGAAACTGCGCGACCGCTCGCTGGCTGCCGTAAACCGGAAGCGAGATGCGAGCTCCGTTTCGCCGGCGCGGCTTTTCTAATTTTCTCCTTACCTGACTAGAAGGGGAGAAGGGCATTTCTGAGGAGTAGAAAGAAAGCTACATCATTCAAAATGGAAAATAATATTGATCTTGGGGCTATAAAAGACATATTAGTTTTTGAAGGTTTTTGAAAGATGCGACCTTGGGAGACCCAAACCAAGCGGAGCCCAATGGAATACTGCCGGTGACTGACAGTGCTGGAATCCTGAGGGGCAGTGCTGTGTGCAGAGTTTAGGAGAAAAGAGCCTGCTGACAAGGAAGAAAGTCAGCGTTCTGCAGACCTTTGGTTTTTATTTTTGTTTTGGAATGTTCAACTATGCCCCTTTAGCCACATGTTTTGAGTGAATTTACCAAATGAAATCTCTTGAGTCTTGCTGTGGTACTGACAATAATTAGCACTGGACTGACAACTGCTTTAGCATTGTCTAAAGTATTAAAACAAGATTCAAAAGTATCAAACTTAACGAGTCACTTAAATAGGTGACAAAGCAAATTCATAGTGAAGAAAAAATCACGGACTAGTAAAATACAATTTGACCTGGCAGTCTTTAAGCAATCACTGAGGTTGCTTAAATAAAAAATGTCCAGAGAAAAGTGCATTGCTGAGGACAACTGAAATAAGTATTAGAATCTACAGACAAGGACATTAAGCAGCTGTTGTGACTATATCCCGCATGGAATAGATATGAAACAGTGTAATGAGAAAGATCATGGGTGATTGTAAGGACATGGTGAAAGAATAATCTTGTTGCTGGTGGGATCTGTAAAATGGTACCTCTACTTCAGAAAGCAGTGATACACATAAGGTTGCCGTATTAGCCACAGTTTCATTCCTGGATATATGTCCAAAATTAACGAAAACACTCAAGGCTTGGTACCAAATGTCATTAGCAGCGTTATTCACATGAGGTGAAAGTAGAATCAACCATAGGCTGATTAACTATGAAAGTGTGCATTCCTAGAGTGGAGTACTATTCAGCATATAAATAACCATAGAAATGATTTGGATGCAATCTACCAAGCCTTTACTTAGCAAAGGATTAAATGGATAAAACAACGAAAACACTTTTCCCCCAGTAAGCCTCTTCAAATGCATTTGTGTTTAGTATTGTGTAATCCTTCACTTTAGGTTTCGTCATTCTTTTCTCAATGTGAACTTGATAAATAAACTTAAAATTCTAGTTTTATGTTTCAGTGAAACAATAAATACTATTCCAGATGCTTGACTTTTAGCTCAAGAAGCTATTAGCTCTCCTGTGAAATTCAGGAGTTTCAGGGTCAAGGCTACCATGGTGTACCTCTGTTTTGCTGGAATTCTCTGATCAAGATATTTATTATATTTTGTTTTGAGAAGGAATTTCATGTTCAGCATCTAAATTGAAGATCATAAGACAAATCTTGCCTTGTCTTGCTAGTTCCAGATGGATAGGTTCTGACTGCACTGCATAGTGTTCAATTCCCCTTTAGTCTGTCATTCCTCTAACAATGCTTAGCGTCCATGCAATTTGGACACGGACCATCTGAACTAAATTGCAAAGCCCTCAAGAGAAAAGATGCCATACTAGAAGCAATGCCCATGAAAACCTATTGAGTTTTTTCTAATCACAATCTCACCCTCCAGCCTCTTACTCTTTGTTTTCTGATGGTAATGAAACAAAACACCATGATGAAAGCCTGTAAAGGGATGATTTTTAAATCTTACACTAATTTGTATGTATCATCCATTTATAATCATGTTGGAGTTGCTGTCATTGCTTCAGTCTAATTTGCATAGACATAATGTATAGTACTACATATACAAGTCTTTCCCTTTTGTGACTCATGATAATAAGAAGTATGTGTTTTGCTCTTCAGAGTTCAAGGTAAGCATTGAGTTCGTTTGGTTTTACTGTTTTAGTAGCCATCAATTTTCCTTCACAGTGCATTTTCTATGTTGTACTAACTGTGTGGTTTAGAAAAGAATAAAGACGTGATAAAGGCCATTGCCCTCCCAGTTTATTTTTATCCATGTGCTTTGTAATATTGCAATATTCCTCTAAAAATCAATAATCCTTTTAGAAACACTGATCATGGAAAACAAATTATGAATCATCACATAAGTTCATTATTCATTAAATAAGTATGTTTTTTAAAGTAGATATTTAATGGCCTTTCCACTTTATATGTCTCCTTCTATAACCCTAAATGTCCATTATCCAAATCAAATTTGATTTGCACACTTACAATTTTCAATATAAGTAAAACTAAAAAGAAAAAGGGTTTTATAGAATTAGGTTGCATTATTTCACTGTTATCAAGTACTGTGGTATTCTGAAAGTAGTGATTTCCTACCTTTGTAAATTCTTTAGCTACTTTTAAATATCTAGATATGAATTTTTGTGTGTGTGTGTGTGTGTGTGTGTGTGTGTGTGTGTGTGTGTGTGTGTAACCGGAGATTGAACTCAGGCCCTTGCACTTGCCAGACAAGTGCTTATTATTACTCAGCTATCTCCCCAGACCCAGAATTATTTTGAAGATGTAAATTTATGCTTTTTTCCTGTGTTAAGATTTCAAATTGAGAAAACAAGAAACAAGAAAAAAATGTCATAGGACTGTCCTGCTACAATGCTGTATATGGTTAGATTTCTAAATTTCTTTGTAAAAATATGTAAATGTTTATTCCTATTTTTTAAACACTTTTATTTCTTTAATATTTTTCTTCATATTTTATAGGAACTAAAAGTTTAACATATCAATACTTGATGGAAAATACATGTTCCATGTTATGTCAAAGACGTTTGATATTCATACAGATAGTGATGTTAAACTCAACTGCCTATGTTGTAGGGTAATAATAAGAAGCTTCTTTTCTGGAAGGTTAACGACTTAAGTTTGCAGACCAAAAATCAGAGAAAAAGAAGGACTGCAAGGACAGCTAACATTTTGACCCTAGCCTTTCGAGGTCAGTGAGGATTCGGGACATAGGAGAAGCTCTACTGTAACATCATGTAACTCAGTTGCGTCCCAAATTTTCTGAAAAAGGAGATTATGAGGCCAAAGAGGAAAGTGATTGATGATGTAGAGTGTGCCTAAGGAAAGTCACATAGAAAATATTCTCTCAGGCTTTCACATAGAGCAAATTGGTCAAGCAATGGCCATGACTCATCCACATGGCTGACACTGACAAAGGATCCACAAACTGCAGTACCACCGGGCTTCTGGATAAATCCTGAGGGGATTTGACTGATGTTGTCAAATACAAAAGTTACATTTCTTATTATATAGGTCTTACTTTATCTTGGTCTTAACCATGCAGCAGAAAAGTATAAAAGTGAAGTATAAAAGATCAAACCATGTTAATAGGCTGAGCTATGAAAGGCTCAAGTCAACATCTTCTGACATTGCCAGTCCTTCAGATAACCCACTAGCATTATGGACTTCTGGACTATACTGGATTATTTCGCTGAATTCACACATCTATAATATTTAAATGCCAATGGAATACCCATCTCTGACAAAACTCAACAAAAAAGGGGATACAAATGAAGGACCATTTTGTATCTGTATATTCAAAATAGGATAGATATATATCCACTTTCTCTTAATGAATAGAAAAATTTTACTAATAGTGTTTGTGGACAGGCTATCATGTCTGCATTCTGTACTATGAATAACCACTAAGAAGACTACAATATGTAAGGTATTAATTATTGAAACTGTCTAGCAATCAGTTTTGAAACTGCATCCTCGCTATTTGTTTCTCAACAAAATTATTTTTAAGACAAGACTTCTCCAAATACAACTTATTTGAATGCAATTGAATACCAGTCTCTGACAAAACAAAACAAAAAGGGGATTCTTTTGTAAAAAAAAAAAAAAATATATATATATATATGTATATATATATATGTGTGTGTATATATATATGTATATATATATATATATATATATTCACAAGAGAGTTAGAATATATACAGCTATTTTCTCTTAGTTCATTGAGAAAGAATGATTTGTACTAATATTGTTTAGACAAGATACCATGTCTGCATCTTGTCCTCTTAGTAAGTACTACAAGGACAACAATATGTAATAGATTAATTATTGTAACTATCCTAACCTGTTTTCAAAATGTTTCATTGCTGTTTTATCTTTTTTTCTCATTAAAATGAATTTAAAAAATAAAAAGATTTCAAATTGAGTTAGTTTACATAAAAAATCCCCTATGTATCAAAATTTGTCTGTATTATTATTTTTATTAGGTTGCCTAGGGTTGCTAGTAAGATTAAGCATCACTCCTTAATTCTATTAATGACTTGTTTTTCCAATAATCAGTTACAATATCTATCTAAAAGGGCTGGGGACATAGCTCAGTGGCATAAGCACCTTCCTGGTAAGTGTGAGGTCCTGAGTTTGATCCCTAGAACCAAAAAGAAAAATATGTATCTAACTATGGGCCTTCATGAAGAAATAGTCCACACATGATCCTTTAGTGATTATGAAGGTGATCTGAAGGACATAGTGCCACCTCTTTTTGTAAAATGTCTCAGCAAAACTTGAAGTTTTAAAATTAAAATTTCATTTTTTATTTTTCAGTTATATTCTTCTTATAATCTGAACAGAAAAATCTGTCACGTGTGTTTGACAACTTTTTTTTTCTTTAACTATTTCTAATGTTTTGATACTGCCTTACAAACAACAATTTTTAAGGAAAGGCTAGTTTCCAATATAGTTGTTTTTGATCGTTTTTAGCTTTGTATATCTCATCTTGGAAATATTTAGTAAATCAAGGGCACTGGTATTTTTCTTAAATGTTTGAACTGGAAGTCTTGTGCTTTCTTCTCTTAAATTTGTAAGTATGATCTATTTAAAGCATATTTGTGAGTGTGTGATACCAATATTCTACTATACCAATAAAATAGTTTTAATTCATATAGTATTTTATATATATATATATATATATATATATATATATATATATATATATATATATATGTTTGTATACATCCTTGAATTTTATTTCCAAAATGTGGAAGGCTAAGTTTGGTCCTTTATCAGGGACTTGGCTCAGCACTCAATCTCTTAAAATGAGTTATGGTGAAATCTTAAATAAGAGATAAGTAATAGGTTTTTTTGGGAAGTCCAGGAAAGTCAGAACTTTCTTTAGGAGCTAAAGAAAAGGCTTCTCTGGAGTACACATATGTATTGGGTCTTCAGCAAAGGAGAGGGTTGGCTGAGGTAAAGGTGGGATACTGAGCAGGTCCTTGGGAAGTTTAGATCAAAGACTTCGCCAAGCAGGAAGTTTTGCCAATTAAGGAAACTGCCTTATCTCTAAGGTTGACCTTTACAGCAGGAACCAAATTGCTTCAGTTGGAGGCTTAAGAATTGGAGAGCCAGATGGCCTCTGCTACAGTTTTAGCTTGCCCTCTGAGATGTTGATGTAACAGATCAGTACAGGCCTCTCCTGCAACCACTGGCACAGAGAATGGCACTTACTGCATGCCAGCCACTGTTCTTTGAACAGGTCACCTAGGACAGCGACTGACTCAGAAGTAAATGGAGAGAGCCAACTGATTAATGTTAAATATTATTTAGAAGCACTTCATAATAGTCTCCATTAATCCTGCACATTTCTATCTTAATTTTATAATTGAATTACCACTTTTTAAAACAGATATTGTCAAAATGGGACTTGAGTTGCATTATATTTATCAAGCAAGTTATAAAACTGTTCCTCTTAAAATTTTAAAACATTGAATTCATGAAAAAACCCTCCAATAAAAACGTACTCTTGGATTGGGGAAATAACTCAGTAGAATGAGCATTTGTCTGGCAAATACAAGGTCCTGAGTTCAATCCCTGGTACCACCAAAAAAAAAAAAATTATATATATATATATATATATATATATATATATATATATATATCCTTTAGTATTTTACAATTATACTTTGTTCCAGCAGTTACATATGGCTAAACTTTTTCTTGTTTAACCTGGTCATTTCCTTCAAGATTTTTCTCTATTTCTTTTAATTGTCAAAATTATTAACATGGAGTTTTTTTTCTTTGTAATTTAAAATATATCTTTTCACATCTGTAGTATCTGTACAGATGTCTCCTGTGAAGTATACTGTCCTGTGTAGTTCCAATGCACCTCTGTGAAATTTAATTTTCATGAAGTTTAGTTTCTGAGCCCTTGCAGTATTAATCTGTTCTCTTCAATTTTGGTTGGGAGTGAAGCTCCAGCTCAGTTCAAGTTGGTGCCACTCATGGGGGTGAGGTAGTCATCTTTTGCTGTGAGGCAAGAAACCGAAGGACTTTAGTTTCCCTATACCATTTGGTGAAAGCCAGGGAACAGGAAGACATAGGCCTTTAACTATCAGTGTAGCTGTGTCCTGATTAAACTACCTGGGCCATAATTCTGTGGTCCTATGCTTACTATTCTATAGTAAGCACTTTATTTCTGTATCACATGGAAAAATCACTCTGCCCACTTGATCTGAACTATGCAGTAAAGAAAGACAAGAACTTGCTTTTGCAATTGCTTTTAGTAGAACTGTCCTTGAGCTGCTTTTGTAAAGTGCTTTGACTGTTGAGCTTTTACTTTCTCAGGACTTTGACTGTGAAGGGAGAATCCTTTCTATCACTTTGTTTGAATTTGTTTTTACATTTTTTTCTTCTATATTTATTAGTTTTTCTTTTTTTCGGGCCTCTTGAGTACCTAGAGTATGTGAGAGATGAGAAACAAACTCATGGAACTCAGAGCATAATTTCTCAAGTCCTATATTTGCCAGCCTATCTGCTATGCACCATGCTAGGTTACCATGTAACCTCTATTTATTTCAGTCCTTAGAGTATTTGTGCTACTGCTTATTAAATAATTCCAGATTACAAAATTGTACTTATACAGGAAATATAGGAAAAATGAATTTTTGCCTTACATTTCTTTCTTTTTTTTTTTTTTTTTCTTTTTTTTGTCTTTTTGAGACAGGGTCTCACTATGCAGTTCAGGATGGCCTTAAGCTCACTTTGTAGCTCAGGCTGGTCTCGAACTCACAACAATCCTCCTGCCTCAGCCTCCCGAGTGCTGGGATTGCCTTACATTTCTGAAACCTCAGTTATTAATACTATATCTCTGGTAGGCTATATAGTAGACCATGCCAGATTTTTGGATAAATGAAGTAATAAGTAACTTGTTACAAAAATAAAAGGAAGTAAAGATAAAAAAGTAAAAGTGAAGGAAAGAAAAAATGGTATTATTATTGAGGTATTATAATTAAATTATATATTGGAAAGAATTCCACTGTATGATATACCAATTTTTTGGACAATGAAATTGAATTATATACACATATTTTCTTATTTATAAAATAAAAAGATTTATTTGTAGCTTGTGGTCTCTGCTAGTAATATATATGCTATTCTTAAACAGTTTCTCTGGAAGTCACAATTGATGCTTTATTTAAAAATTTTCTACTTTTAAATTTGTGCTTGCAGCTCAGGAAACAACATGCAAAACTTTGATACAGCTGTGTAGCGGTGGGAAACAGAAGCAAGTCAATTGAATTGGTGTAAAACAGTAGGACAGTCTGAATTTTCTCACGGATTGGCACATGTGCAGATATGAGTCATATTGATTGAGGTTTCAAAAACTGAAAGCACCTATGAGCAGCAGGGCCCACACTTTTGGCTGTTCAAAAATGTTCATGCTTCTAGAGAAGTCAACTCACTGGCAGTTATCACTGAACATCAAGGACACATGCCACAGCTAATGTTCATCCAACTGTTAAAGGCAGCGCAAGCCTTTGTTGGAACTTCTGTTCCCAGGCTAAAAGCGTTTTTAACTGAATCAGTCCACTGTGCTCTGGTGGCAGGTAGAATAAGTCAGTTTAGGAAACGTTAACACCTAAGCAAGAAGTCAGTAGATATATAATGAGGGTGCCGATTTTTACTCAATAATACAAAGTATTAATATGGAATATTAAAACATTTTGACATTGAAAACAAATTGTCAACAGAATATAGAAATGTGTGATTTCAATACTTCTGTGCCAATAGCATAAATTAATTTTATATTACATATGCAAATTCTGTAAGCATAGATGCACATACTACTCTTAACAGATATAAGATGTGCTGCCTGACTACACATGGCGATATAGTTGCATTTTTTCAAATATAAGAAGGAAAATTCAGTTAATATGAGAACTGTGTATAGTTCATTTTCCCAAATGTAAGTTGAGTTTCTCTGATTCTTAATTATGATCTGTCTGTCCACTCCATTGAAGAAGTACCCAACAAATCAGTAAAACAGTTTTGAGTGTATTTGTAGATTAGCAATATGTGGTCCAGCAAACTAAAAGCAGAACCCACTGCAGCCAAGGTGGCACCAGTCAATGTGGTATGGACAGGATGAAAAGGGAGAGGAAAAAGAAGTGCTCCCCTGTGGAAGAACAGCAGTCTTTCCCTTGAGAAGGTCTGTCCTTTGTAGCCATCACCTTAGGACATCAGTGCCCAGGTCTCCCGTCCTGTCATCCTTCAGATATTTTCTTGTAAAAGCCATCTGCTAGTTGACTTCTGGGCCCTGACCTTGGGCTCACACTGTAGCTTTCACCCTTTCTGCTATGTGGTTTCCATCTTCTTGTGTGTGAATTTATGAGATGCTTTGATTCCATAGTATGTAGTCCCACACACTCGCCCAACTCTGATGCTGTAAATCTACTTAAATAACCTCATGTAACTAAATATATTTCTATTGATTTCTATTGGTATAGAGACCCCTACATCAGATTGTAGTACTGAGAGTGGTTCCAGGGAAAGAGATCACGAGGATGAATTTCTCTAATCAGCGTAGATGGTTCTCTACCATGATGGTACCTATGACTAACTTCTGATAATGTAAAGAATAGTGATGGTCCATGCTGTGAACTGTTAATAAGAATATGTAATGTAGATTCATTTTATTCTCATGATCTGCTTTTTTGGAAGTACAAGGAATTTTATGGCTTTTAGCACGAATAGGAAGTATAATGATGATGCTTTTAGCATAATTGCACAAACTGCTAAATTAAACCAGTGACTTCAGGGGTTCAAATTCCAAGCTTCAAACATCCATGAAGAATCTATAAGCTCCTAAGTGTGTTCTGAAGGATAATTTTCCTTTTAGCCACAGGACTCATAGACTTTAGCTGCAGCTGCTTAATTTATAGGTCTAAGTTTGCAAAGAAAAGAAAACAACACCAAGGTAAAAATAGTAGAACAAAGTTTAATAATTAGCACATACATGATTATACAGAAAGAAGAAGTACAGATGGAAAGTTGTACCACCAGCTTACAAAAAACTTTGAGACCTGAAATTCCACTTCCAATTCCAATTCCAATTGCAAGGAGTCTTAGTATATGGCTTGTATGGTGCCAACTGGGAAAGGTTTTGGCAGAGTGTCCTTTACATAGATGAGACTCGAAAGACCCCACCAGTGAAGACCCATAAATAGCCGTTGATACAAAAGTGGCAGTATCCCAAATTCGTGTGTGACCAGAGCAAGGAATCTGTAGACTCCAAGAACTGACCAAGCATGTGAAAGAACAAACAATTGCATTTTGTAGGTGGTCAGGAAACTGTCGTTAGGAGCCAACCAGGCTTACCAGGAGTCTGCTCGTGTCAGTATGGTCTGCTTTGGTCTGGCATTTCATCATCTAATCTTTCGAAGAAGACCACAACTATGTGTTATGAACACAGAAGACTTTCCTATACTTAATTTTAATCCTTTATAGGGATAAAGTTGCCAAAAAATATACAGGCCCTTATAATCCATCTGACTGAATTTCAGCACAGGTTTAATACTCAGTCTCAAAGAGTATCTGCAATTTAAGAGCAGAAAATGAATGGAAGATACTGGGATTTTGTAAGGAATTGAGATGTTTGGGAAGAACTTGAGAGGGCTGGGAAAATAAATCTCCAAACTGCAGTGAGATTATTTGTCCAAAAGAGTCTTCCCAGTTCTGCCTGGATGGAGTAGCCCTGTGTCGCCTGTGAAACAGTGATGACCTTCACTGACGCAGGTAATAAGCAAGGCAGTGCAGACGCTCCTCATTATCCATCCTCAGCACCTACTTTTGGGATTCTACATAGGCTCAAATCTCAAATGGTTCCTGAAGTTGAGATACGTACCATGACCCCTGACTCCTAGTGACTTTCTTGAATTTTCTAATGCTTATTAAGAGGAAAGGTCTATGGACAGGCATGGGAATAGATTTTTTAAGCATAAAAAATAAGAAGAAAAAACATAAACATAATTTAGGCTGAACATCTTCACATAAGCCCCTTAAGAGGTTCCAGATTCAATGTTATTGAGTTAAAGAGGTACTCGTAGTGTATTTGGTTGGTTAATTAAAACATAGATCAGAGATAGAGCACTGAAGTTGCCTGATACCCCTAGGCTTAGTTTCAATGGCTTATTTTGATGAGCTCCTGGAAACTAGAATGCTGGAGTGTAGGTTACAGAAAATGTGCCCTACATCAGTACTTCATTGTCTTTGTCTTCCACCAGCTACCAGACCTCTCCGTTGTATCAGTGACATCACGCTGACTTGGCAAACTGAGCAAGAGATAGCAACCACTCTGGATGTATGCTAAAACACTTGTATAACAGAGGATGAGAATTAAAACCAACTAAATTGGAAGAGTCTAGCTCAGTGAAATTTCTGGTAGTGAAGTAGTGTAGGACAAGAAGAGACATTCCTTCTAAGGTGAAGGATCCATTGTTTCATTGTGGTAAGGTAAACTAGTATAATCATTATAGAAATCCATATTGAGAGTACTCAGAAAACTAAAAGTACAAATTCCATTCAGTCTAACTATCCCCTTCTTGATATCTCCACATTTGAGTTAAAAGAAGTTATATTACACTGATCTTAGTGTAACCATGTTCTTAATAGCTGAATCTTGGAAACCTCCTATATGCCTATCAACAGATGAATGAGTAAAGAAAATGTGGCATATGTACACACTGGAGTATTACTTTGCCTTAAAGATGGAAAGTTTTTTTTTTTTTTTTTTTGAGAATGTATGTTCTTTAACATTACTTTTACAAGTGTGGTGATATAATGGACATTACAAAGCACACAGGCATTTAAAGGAAGAAACAAATATGATAAAAATGAAAGCTATGGCAGGTTTCCCACACTGAATAACCCCATAAAAGTTCTCTCCTTACTCTGGCACTTTTCTCACAAAAAGTTCTTCTTCCCGTATCCTGTGACATGGTGGGCAATATAAAAACAAGTGTATCTTTGTTCTCTGTGGGATCTCAGGCCTATCATGCTACCTGGCCCAGACAATCTGCACTGGATAAAGGCACATGTGCTATATCACAGAAAGTATACAGGAGATTCATGTTTCACTGTTTGAAGTGACCTTGTGTTCAATGCCTTCTGTCATGTGGGAACACCACATTCAGAGCACTGGACTTGATTCCTGTGTGGCTGCATGGATTCATGTGAGCACTTCACTGGCCCATCTTTGATGCCCTGCTCTGCCCTTAGGAAAATGCAGAAGAATGCTTGCACAGGGCAGACAAGATGCTACCCATAAGCATAATAAGGGGTTGAACTTGAGCACTGAAAAAGAGAAAGGAAAGAATTTTATCTTGAAGGTAAGTTTTGTTTTATCTAGCAAAATGGAAGAACCTTGGGACAATAATGCTAAGTAAAATAAATCAATCACACAAACTTAAATATCACTTTGTTTCCCTTATATGGAAGACTGGAAGTAAGGATACAGGGGAATGGAACTCCCAACCAGAAAGATACCTGGGCCGAGTTAGTGTTCTCTAAAAATGAAGAATAAATTTTAGGAATAAACAGAAGAGCAGAATATATTTATTAGGGGAAAGAAAGTGCCTGTCTAAGAGAGGAAGAAAAGGTGGACCTGAGCAGGTAGCCCAGGAATCTGCAGTTTCTAGGATTTTATATATATATATATTTAGTGCATGGTCTCACTACACAGATCGGACTTGTAGTGATTCTCCTGTTTTCAGCTTTCCAGGTGCTGGGACTATAGGCTCAAGCCACCACCAGTCTCAGTCGCTGTCTTGGAACACCCCAGGAGTGGAGCCTGCATGGCAGGGCAGGGATTGAACCCTGATCCCTGTGTGTGCCTAAGCAGGTGCTTTAATTTGCTGAGTTATCTGTCTGCCCTCAGTTTTTGGATTTTTATAGAAGAAATCCATATGGTGAGGTAAGTTTAAGGTGGGATCTCACTTCGATGGGCATAAGGTGGGACAACACTATGGCCAACCAATAAGGTTATAAGCACCATCACTCAGGTAAAATTTATTAAACAAATTGGGAATGGAGTCACATAGCAGAGGCATGAATACTGGACATTGTCTCTTCCTGTTGGGGGTTGCATTAAAGACTCTTTCTGGCTCTTTCAAGGTGATTGGTACCTAAATTTCAAATGCCAATTGGGCCCATCCCTAGGAAAGTATGTGGCTGCATTTGTTTACTCTTTTTCTTATGGTCTGGCCCACAACATGAGTGTCTGTCTCTTTCAAAATTGCAAAGTTGCCTTGTCTTCTATATTGTCTTCTTGAGGGCCTGGACCTGTCTGACTGTCTATACTATTTCTATGTAATTTAGCTGCCTACAACAGTATACATAATTTAAAGATTAAAATAAAAAGAAACAACTTTTGTGAATTGAAAAGGAACCAAGAGAGATGCAAAGACTTGTGGAAAAAGAGCAGAGAGAAGGGAAGTAAAAAGAAATTAGATGCACCACGTGTAAGTAGCCACTCCATATAATAAAAGAAATCAGAGGCGGCTCAGTGGAATAAGTGCTTTCCTGGCAAGCTCAAGGGCCTGGGTTCAATCCCTGGTTCTGCAAAATAAATAATAAATAAATAAATAAATAAATAAATAACATAAATCATTATGTACCTCAATAATTAATTAGCAAAACATCAAAAGGATAAGTTGTTGCATCCTTCTGCTCTGTGCAGAAGGAGACAGCACCTCATGCTAGCAAGTGCTAGCATGTGGAAGGTAACATGTTCCTTATTTGCGTGTATAACTCTGGTTCTTTTCCCAAGTGACCCAAAAAGCTGCTTATTGTGAATGGGTCCAGAATAAGAGAAGGCTCTACTGTATAGGTCTCTGCTGTTGTCCAGGATGATTTGCAACTTGGGAACAAGATTTCACAGATCCAGTGGTCCTTGATGTATCAGTGAAGATAGAGATGCCACCTGGAAGCCCTGGCTTGGCTCCATAGATAATGATAGTGGAGGCCTGTAGGATTTTGGAGCAAGTCTCTGCCATCATGTGCACACAACTGCTCTCTTCTGGCAGGCAATTTCTTGCCTGCTCCTAGGACTTAATAGAAACTGCACATTTGACCTCAGACACCAGGTTGCTACGTGATCTGAGCTGTCAGTGGTGAATTAAGTGCAACCAGATCCATCAAGTTATGATGGCAGACATGAACAACAGCAGCTTATCATCAGACAGAACTGGTATTTACATAATTTTCCTTAAACAGGTCCTGAAAGCACAAGCTACATGATTAGTAGACCAAACTCTTGTGGTTGCTACTGATACAGGGGAAAGAAACAACCTGAAAGATACCTGGGATGAGCTCATGTTCTCTAAAATTGAAGAATGAAATTTAAGATTGAAGGAAGTTAAAAGCAGAATATATTTATTGAGGGAAAGTCTCTGTCAGAGAGAGAGCCAGAGGGTACAGAAGGGTTCCTTGGATTGCCAAGAAACCTGACCTTCCTGGGGCTTTTATACAGCAAATCGATGATGTGAAGCAGGTCCAATGTGAGAAACATGGAAACCAGCAAGGTGGTCCATGAGGTGGGACAAAACTGTGGTCAACCAATAAGATTACAAGTATAAATGTTCAGGAGAAATTGATTAAATTGGAATCAAATGGGGAAGCTAGTCATGTAGCAAGCAGGGATGAACACAGAACAGGGCCTTTTGTGTGTGATTCTTCCTGGTTTTTTCAAGGTGATCACTACCTATTTAGAAACCAATCTCTGGTGCCCATACCTAGAGAGATGTGTGGCTGCATGTGTTTCATCTTTTGTCTTGAGATCTGGCCCAGCACATCCCAGAGCTGCAAGGTATCTTGGCTTCCTGGTTCCTTGGAAGCATGCCCCAGGTTCAAGGCCAATGCAGCAAACCCAGGGAGCGAACCCCCTGCCCCTGGGCCTGCTTGCAGGCACTGTAATCCACTGAGTCATTTGGCTGGCCCTTGGAATGTTTGTACACTGTTCACACACCACCCAAAGATCTATATCTATATTGTATCTCTATCTATCTATATATCCATATCTATCTATCTATCTATATAATGAAATGTACATCTAGATATAGACATAGATATAGATATTTTTGGAGACAGGGCTCACCATGTAGTTCAGGCTAGCTTTGAACTCATTATGTATCCCAGGCTGGGCTCAAACTTGTGGCAATTCTTCTGGCTCAGCCTTCTGAGTGCTAAGATTACAGGAATTCTTCACCATGCCAGGCTAACTAAGGTGCATGTTAAACTTATTCGTCTATTATAATTTTCTCACATGTCAGGTTGTTGGACTTGCTTATCCAAAAGCAATAACTGGAAGACCATCAGTAATAATAGCAGGGAAGAGGAAGAATTTTGTGCACCTGGTATTTTTTTTTACTAATTAGTAACTGATGCTAACAGTTAATAACTATGCTAAGATTTTATTACCTTTATCCCTTTTACAAAGGATGAAGCACATATTTCAAATGCGTGAGTAATGAACTTTGCATTAGGATTTGTTCAGTGTGTATCTATTCTCAAAGCTCCCAAATGGTGTTAGTATACCTGAATCTAAGGTGGAGTGAAAACAAAATTACTGTACAAGAAGTACAATGGAAAAAAATCAATTTCTAGGTCCAAGTGTGATGTTGTTCACATGCTGTTACCTGAACTCCCATACTTGACTGAATATCTGCAGATATTGTGTCAGAGTAAGGCCCACAGGTTCTTCATCCTATTTGGAAGCTGCAGGTACCCCGAAAGTCAGAACCATCATACTGGAGATGATTCTGTGTATTAAGGTGAATATTTGTCCATGCTGCTGTGGGATAAGGTTTAAGGTCCTCTGAAAAGTAGGATGTGATATGTTGAATCTGAACATCCATGTATGAAGCAGTAGTATCTTTAGGAGGTGATTAGAACAAGAAAATAGACCTCATGAGGTGTTTGGGTCTATACAGAAAAGGTCTTAGGGAGCTCACTCTTTCTTGCGCGTGAGGACAGAGGCAAAAATGTCTATGACCATCGAAACTGGCCCTTATCAGACATCTAACTTGTCAGCACCTTACCTTGGTCTTCTTATCCTTCAAAATTGGGTGAAATAATTTTTCTTGTTTATTAGCTGATTAGCTTACAGTAACTTGTCATAATATCCCAAGTGGACTGATGTGTGGGTTCTAGGATTGTGTCACATTGCATGTCACATAGTTTCACCAGCTATGCTAGGAACATCTTTTACAAATGCTGGTGGAGTCATTCAATATGTATTTACTCAGTCTAAGTTCTGCAAACCTTCTTTCAGTGTTTGAAGCTCACTGACCCTCACGATGCATATAACAAGATCTGTACTGTAAGGTTTCATGTAGAAAAATATGTGAGAGTTTTGACTTTTTGATTAGACTTAAATTCTTCATAACTGTAGGGAATTCATTTGCTCAGTTTCTTCCAATTGCTGTATTTATGGCACAAGCTATACTTTGAATATTCAGTCTTCCCTTGTTGCAATGTTAAAAAGAAAATTAAAGAGCGGTGCACATGGCAACTGAACTAAAATGACACAGTATATTTCACAGCCTCTCTTGGAGAGTGCTGACCACTGGGATGCAAATGGAAATTCTCTATAAATGCTACCATGAAATGTTCTTAAAAGAAAAAAGGAAACAACCTTTTTACCTATTGATTAAAATGTTGATGTGAAGGCCCTTCCTGGCCCCTCGTAGAGACTTTGTCCTGTGAGTGACAAGAAAAAAAAAAGGCTGCAACATTTGATATTTTATATTCTTTTCCATAATACAAAACTACTAAATTATTTTCTCTTCCAGAAGAATTAAGTTCTATTTTGCTTAAGACTTTACTTTCTCCATCTTTCTGTCATCAACAACCTTAATTTTAACTAGTGAAAACAAGTGAGGAACCTATTAAGAATACTGACAAATTTGTATAGAATAACTGACTCAATTTTTTATACATTAGAAAGTTTATCTGAGTAGTATATTGTGAATGTATATATGCCCTGTCATTCTTTGTCAAAAATAAAAGTAATTCCTGGGCTGGCCAGATAGCTCAGTGGAATAAAGCACCTGTGTAGGTAAGCACAGGGACCAGGGTTTGATTCCTGGCCTGATGTGCCAGCCCCACCCCCCCAGGGCACTCTGAGATGGAGATTGAGAGTGGGTGTAGTGGCACATGCCTGTAATCCCAGCGCTTGGCAGGCTGAAAACAGGAAAGATCACTATGAGTCTGATCTGTGCAGTGAGACCCAATAGACCCTGTACTCAATACATAAAAAAATTCCTATTCTAATAAATATCTAAGATAGCATTTCATAAGATTCATTTAATCCCAGTTTTATTTTATTTTATTTTATTTATTTATTTATTTATTTTGCAGAACCAGGGATTGAACTCAGGTACTTGCGCTTGCCAGGGAAGCGCTTATTCCACTGAGCCATCTTGCTGGCCCCTAATCCCAGTCTTACATTAACAAACTATTATTTGAAATCTTAAGAGAAATAAAGAAAAATGAATAGAAAAGCAAAATAAATATAAAATTACTCTAAACATAGTAAAGATTAAATACTAATTTGGCAATACACAAATACTAATAGCAATAAAAGAGAGATGATAGATCACTCCTTTCTAGTAATTTTCTTACAAAAAGCATGATTAATACTATATTGTCAGTGGCTGGGGAGGAGATATCTCAGTGGAATAAGTGCTCGCCTGGCAAGAGCAAGGTCCTGAGTTTGATCCCTGATACTACCAAACAAAACAAAATAAATACTATATTGTCAGGAGCTGGGAAGATGGCTCAGTGGAATAAGCGCTTCCCTGGCAAGTGCAAAGGTGGGTTTGAGTTCAATTCCAGGTTCTGGAAGAAAACCCCAAAACTATATTGTCAGTATTTTCCATGTCACAGTCTATTCTTTCAAAATTATTTTAGGGTTCAATCAACCAATACTTATTCAGCGACTATTACTTGCTCAGCACAAGCTTAGTGCTGTTTCCAGCGAGGTGTTCTGCAGGCCACAGTCCCTGCCTTTAAGAAGTTTATGATTAACAGAATTTAGATAAGCCACAAATAGATGCACACCAGTGTGCAGGTAATTAAGAGGGGACGTGCCAGTGATACATTATTTCTATCACTTAACCCACAAAGCTTTCTTCATAGTACTAGTAAAGCTCAGTCGTGAGGTAAAAAAAATGAGGAGTCAAATTTAAGGACCAGAGTGTGTCCAGGATGAGGCTAGGGACTCAAAATATCACAGTATGTTGAACCTTACATACGTGAGAAAGTGATTATGGCTAGAAGAAGAAGTTGGGTCAGACAGCAGATAGCCATTTAAAAGACTGGATTCTTTTTCTTTCATAGAGCAAATGGAAACCATTCAAGGACTTCAATCAAAAAGGAGCAATTTTTTCTTTTAAAAATTTTAAAAATAAAATTAGTTTCCGTTATTTCTGTACTTTGCAGAGTTTTGTGGAGAATGAATTTGATATGGCCAAGGTTGCCACCCTAACAGCATGGGTGGCAAAGATAATGATGGATTTTACTAAGAGGATAGTTAGAGAGAGAGAGAGAGAGAGAGAGAGAGAGAGAGACAGAGACAGAGACAGAGACAGAGACAGAGACAGAGAGACAGACAGTGAGACAGAGAGACAGACAGATGGAGACAGAGACAAAGATAGGGACAGAGACATATACGAAGAGACGAAGAGACAAGGAGAGAGACAAACAGAAGATGAGACAGGAAAAGACAGAAAGAGAAGTGGAGAGAGAGAGAGAGAGAGAGAGAGAACAGATTTGCTAAGGAATTGATAGGATAATGGAGGCTAAGAATTCCAAAATCTGAAGTGTCAGCCACCAGCCCCAAGACCTACTGTTTACATGAAAACATACACCAGTCTCACAGCCCAGTCATCTTCCATTCAAGTTTCACCTGTTTGGATGGGAACAACCCAAGTTATGAAAAGCAATCTGTTTACTCCAAGACCACCACTGTAAATGTTAATATCATTTGAAAACATTTTCTGAATGTGCACAAAAATTAACTATCATGAGTCCTTTGTCAAAATATGAGGAAGAAAGTAAAATATGAGGAATTTCTAAAATTAATTCCTAAAGGGTGAATAAATGCTGAAAAGATGAAATAGTCTTAGATCATGGAATAAGTCGAAAGGCAGAAATTTCTAGGCAAAGAGACAAGCAGGGGTCCTTCCAGCTCCTTGGTATGGGCCAGTAGTTGTTGAGTACTGGCTGTAGCACTTTCCTCTTTGACAATTTTCCATTCTAAGAGTATATCATATAATCATAGTGCAGTTAAGATTGTTTAATTAATTTTATTAAGAAAAAATTTGCAATGAGACAGCTTCAAAACAGGTTGGTAGGAGAGATACAACAATTAATACATTGCATATTGTTGTCTTTGTAGTAGTCATTCATAGCACAGGATGAAGACATGATATCCTGCCCAAACACTATTAGTGCAAATCTTTCTTCTTATTGAATTAAGAGAAAGTAACTATATATCTGTCCTAACTATTTTGTATATGCAGATACAAAATGGTCCTTCATTTATATCACCTTTTTATCTTTAGTTTTGTCAGAGATGGGTATTCAGTTGCCATCCAAATATTGCAGGTGCATGAATTCAGCAAAATATTCCTATATAGTCCAGTAGTCCACAATAGTAGTGAATTATCCACAGGGCTGGCAATGACTGAATCTGATGACTTGAACCTTCCACAGCTAGTATGTTAACATGGCTTCACTTTTCATACCTCATTTCTATACTTTTTTACTGGATGGTTAAGACCAAGATAAAGCAAGATCTATATAACAAGAAATGTAACTTTTGTATCTGACAAGGTCAGTCAAGTCTCCTTAGGCCTTATCCTGAAACCCTGTACTGCACTTTGTAGATCCTTTGTCAGTGTCAACCTTGTGGATGAGTCACAGCCTTTGCTTGACCAATTTGGCCTCTGTGAAAGCCTGAGAGAATGTTTTCTCTCCATGTGACTCTCTTCAGGCACATACTACATCATTAACCACATTCCTCTGTGGCCCCATAATCTCCTTCATTAGAAAATTTGAGACACAACTGAGTTACATGATATTACAGTACAGGTTCTCCTATGTCCTGAGTCCTCACCGACATTGAAAGGCTAGGGCCAAAATGTTGGCTGTCCTTGAAGCCCTTCTTTTTCTCTAATTTCCAGTCTGAAAATTCATTTTGTTAACCCTCCAGAAGAGAAGTATTGCCCTACAACATATGCAGTTGGGTTTAAACTCACTATCTGTCTGAATACCAAACATCTTAGGCATAAGATGGAACATGTATTTTCCATTAAGTATTGATACATTAAAGTTCAATTGTCTACCACATATGTCAAAAGAATTAAAAAAATGAAAAGTATTTAAAATATGAATAAAGAGTGACATATTTTTACACAGTAATTTAGAAATGTAATCATATATAGCATTATAGCAGGATAGTCCTGTGACTTTTTTTTCTTGTCTCTTTTTTTTTCATTTATTACCCTTAAAAAACAACACTTGAGATACAGTGTAGCCATAATTGGTAAGTCATGACAAGCAGTAGATATGTAGAAGACCAGACTGACAGGCACTCTACGCATGACACCACTATCACACATCGCTATCTTCGGTGCAGTTGCTTAGTTCACAGGTGTCAGCATATATAGTTAGTCAGGGTGAGAATCCTGCCAAGTAACTGCTGGTTTCAACAACCTGCTGATAGTTCCCAGGATCATTGCCTTGCCCATCTTGAACGTAAACTCATTTTGGAGTCATCTTACTTCTGGAACTATATGTGCAAAGCTGCCTTATGTGATAAATAAGAGGCTTTTATAACCTTGGAATCTCTTATAACCTTGGAATTAATCTCCCAAGATTTACCAAACCAGAATTTTAAATCCCCAAATTGAACTCAATAGTATATAAAATGCTACTCGTAATTTTATCAACTTATGTGAAATTGCAGTTGAAGAGGAAGCCAAATCATGTTAGTACATCTCCCTTCATTTCCGTAGATATTACTTCCTTTGAAATCAAACACTTGTAGAAATGTTGATTATTTGAATGGCATGAGAATGAGGCACTTTTCCTGACTGATTCTTTTCATTTTTCTATTTCTTTCATTTTTCATGCAAAATACTTTAATCTTTCCTCAGGGGAGTAAGCTATTATGTAGTGAATCAGACAGGCTTTGAAACTTCAAAGCACTTACACATGTTTTCAGTGATTTTATGAAAACTCTAACAAGTTTCCTTAATGCAGAATGTGCTTTTAAAAAAGCATCAACAACAAAAGTTATAATGAGTTAATAAAACAAGAAAGGGAAAGTTCTGAATCCCCAAACACTTACATAGATATATCACCTTCTCGATGTGATGAAAAAGAAATTACATTTCAGCACATGGAACTGAGCTGATGTGTAAGGACACTCCGTCTCTTCACCCTGGAAAACTTCGTCCTACGGATTTCTGCTCCAGAAATCTGCAGTTTGCAGCAAAGTTGTTTCTGGTCAGGATTTCTAGCCACATACTCACAAGTGCTCACTAGGAACAATTTCTCTTTCTTTTCCTCTTTATACATTCATGTCAACCTACATAGTGAACACGGTTAGAGAGTCAGGCCCAGAGCAAGTAAGACCTGCGGAAGATTGTGGAGGACTTCTCCAACGACCTACCCACACAGCCACATGCGGTGTCACTAGCAGTGCCAAGCTGTGATGGTTTGCAGGAGGCAAAAGGCCTGCAGAAGTGGCATGGCTGTGCCTGAGCAGTCTTCTCATTCCTCATGTGATTAGTTGCTTTGTACCTTCCTAGTCTCAACAGAAGACCTTCCAAAAGGACCTGCCCAAGCTTTCTTGGGATGGAGAATTTTGTGTGTCAGCTTCCCTGAGCCAGGTGGTGGTGATCAGAGTGGGTTTAATTATTGTTTTGCATGTGGTCATGAGGGTGTTTCTATAACAGAATAATATCTAGAACCGTGAATGGAGTAAATTAGATTCCTCTTCCCAATATGGTGGTCCTCAGTCACAAAGGGTGGCAAAGGTGACCACAGAACAGAAGTCCCAGGGTAGAAAATGGCTTCTATGAGAATATTTTTGAGATGAGATATATTGTTTCTTTTTATATATAGTGAGAATGGAACAACATCTCCACATCTCCTGGGGCCCTCTAGCTGACAGTAGATTTGGAGATTTGGGGACATCTCAGTGTGCAGAATTGCAGGAGTGTGTTCGTCACCCCTTTTCACTCCATGTCTCCTCTGCTACTGTGCAGAAGGTCTTCTCTTAGTTATGGGACCTCAGTAAACCTTAAGCAGAGCAAGTGGGTTTTCATTCATAATACTTATAGAAAATTACAATTACGTGTTGGTCCATTTACACTTTATTTTCCTGTATCTCCCTCTAGAATATGAAATATATCTTGTGAAGGTAAATGCCTTATCTTTCTTTGGCATATATCTAACATCTAGCATATTGCCTGAAAAGCCAAAAAAATTTGTTCTGAAAATTAAATTTACAAAAATGAATGTAGCTGTCACTGTATTCAACTAATTACTAACCTTGGAGGTTTAGTATCTTTGTCTCTCAAAAGAGAAAATTTCATTTTTCTCATATATTTGACAAGCTGATTGAGACCTACCTTTGGAAATACTTGATAAAGTATTTTATTTTATTTTTGACAAAATATTTTAAACATCTGACCTCAATAGAAACATTGGGGATGTACAAAATACAGTTACATCTAGGAGATTATTACATCTAAGCTGTAAGCAATGCATTTTTCATGTCTACACACAACTTTCTTTTAAAATTTGGTCTCTGCCATGCTTTTCTTTTATTGCTTTTGAAGAGTTCTCCTATAGTTTTCCTGACATTTTAAAAATAAAACACATCCAGAGACTGGGGATTCAATCCCTAGGCCTGCTGCACCAGCTCTACTCCTGGGGCATGCTGAGAAGACAATTGAGACTTGGCATGGTGGCACATGCCTGTAATCCCAGCTCTTGGGAGGCTGTAAACAGGTGGATCACTATGAGTCTGATCTAGTAGTGAGACCCTGAATACCCTTAAGTAGAAAGAAAGAAAGAAAGAAAGAAAGAAAGAAAGAAAGAAAGAAAGAAAGAAAGAAAGAACACATCTATTGTAGTCAGGGTTTGCAAGGGAATAGATTTAATACAGGACACATAATTTGGAGGATTATCTTATATTATCCCTCAAAAAGTCAAATGAGAGGAGTGCATGAGAAGGACCCAAAGCCAGTGGCAGAAGCTGGAAAGTCTGCCCTGGAAGGGTGAAGGATCTGGGCTGGAAGCCTGTGGGATCTGCACCGGAGCCACCAAATGGTACTCAAGGCAAAAGGCAGAGGCTCCCCAGGAGAACAGCAGTCATCCCTGGAGAAAGTGAGGACCCAGGTCCTTCTCCTGAGATTGGCTGAGAGACTGCAGCAGGCTCCCCAGGAAAAGCGAGAGTGTGCACCCTTCACCTCCCACCCTCCACACGTGCCATTCGGGCAGCAGCGCTCAGGTGGGCCCGGGAGGCTCAGTCCAGCTGGCTGTGGCACCACTTAAGTTGGCCATGAATTAACCTACCACAGCATCCAAGAATTTAGTTGCTTTCTTAGGGAAAACTAATTCACAGAAGCTGCAATCTCTTCAGTAGTCCCTATCCTTAAAAAATGACAAGCACAAGGGTTTCTATACGCCACAACTGTTAAGTCCTTCTGATAGGTGACAGGTAAAAGACATAGCAAATGAAATGCTTAGTCACAGCCCTTAAAGGTGAAATCTAACAAATAATTTAATTACAATGATCTGTTCTTCTTATTTAATAATAAAAATTCAAGAGCAGGTACTTTATGTTGTTAATTACATATGCTAGAATTTTAAATAAAAACAAAATTTACCTTTTCTTTCATATTTTTGTGAGCTTTTATGAATTAGCTCTCCACCAGTTTGTAGAAACCCCTACAATACTATTTAAGACATGGTATTTCAACTACAGAAGTCAAGGTATTTCAGCAAACTATCTTCCTGAATTTCAATTATGTAGCTCTCCTTTCAGCTGTGTTCTCTTTCTTTGTGGTGTCAACAATTACCTCCCATGAGAGAACAAAGATAAGGAAGCACATAGCTTTTTGTTTTGTGCTTGAATCAATTAACTTGTGCCCACAACTGAGATTACCTTTCTGGGTTAATATTCAATAAAATTTGCAGCTGAATTATATATATATATATATATATATATATATATATATATTCCTATATAGGTACGGTGTGTTATTTTAAATATTTAATTTTTAACCATGTGTATGTGTATAATTTATATATATGGCTAGAGGGGTCCAACAGAGTGAAAAAACATGGAAATGAGTGCATAAATATGTATATGTGTCTGATTTGTACCCACAGTCTCTTAAAGTAAATAATCAAAGTATATATATATATATATATATATATATATATATATATATATATTTCTACTGCTTCTGCTTTGTTTCCTAAATAATCTAGGTATCCTTGATACATGTTTTTGTAAATGTGTTTAGTCTACAGGGTCTCACTACACACTTTGGACTTGTAGTGATCCTCCTATTTTCAGCCTCCCAAGCGTAGAGATCACAGGTATGTGCCAGCACACCCAGTTTCAGTCGCTGTTTCAGCACACCTTTGGATCAGGGCCAGTATGGCACGCTGGGAGTTGAACGCCCGTCACTGTGTCTGTCTAAGCAGGCACTTTAATCCACCTAGCTATCTGGCCAGCCCTCTGGATACATTTGGATAGTGTTCTTATAACTATAAGTTATTATTTGTGTAATTACCTGGGCAATCACACAAATAATTTTGGAGCCAAGTCTGACATACTTATGCCTCATTCACTCTCCCCAACATAATTTGAAATTCCACTGCAAGTCATTCACTATCAGTATTAAAGTAAATTTGAGGTAGACCAGATAATGGCATCTGTCTCAGTTACCCTTCTCTCATAGCTGGGACAAATACCCAACACTCAAAATGCAGGAAGGAAAGGCTTATTTAGCTTCCATTTACAGGAGGTTTCAGTCCATACTCAGCTAGCAGAGCAGCACATGACAGACAGCAAACTTTCACAGTGGGGGCAAAGAGCAAGAGAGCAAATGGAGAAGCAGCAGCAACAATGGCTACCAAGAGGAAGTCTAGACAAAAAAAAAATAAAAAAAATAAATAAATAAATTGCATTCAGGCTATAAGCCCCAGGCTAGGTGTAGTCAGCACATCCATAATCCCAGCAGCAGTGAAACCCATCATCCCAATGGATCATGAGTTAATCTCAAGAACTAGAAGCCCCACCCCATGACTGTATGAGGCTTTGGGGAGACAAGTAGACACAAACCATAACAACATCCAAAAGATGTCCTATTGCTCAGAATCTGTCCATATTTTACCTTTCCTCACAAAAGGGACTATTCAGATGTAATTAATTTAAGGATCTTGAAATGGCAGTTTACTGTGACTTATTTGGCTAGGTTCAATTAAATTAGCCCAATTGGACCACACAGCATGTGAGCAGGAAAGCAGAAGCCAGAGTTGTGAAGACGCTGTCCTGCTGACTTCGTATGAGAAATGGGGAGTTATGAGCCAGGGTATGCAGGCAGCTTTCTCCCGCGATCTCAGGAGTGCAGTTTGGTGACACCTGGAGCTGTGGGCCATTGAAACTCATTCATTACAGACTTCTGACCTCTATAGCAATAAGGTGATAAATTTGTTTTAAGACAGTACATTTATAGTGATCTGATATAGCAGTCATTATCATTCTTTGTGATATGTCAACTTGATTTGAATAAGAATCACTGACAGATTAGTGAAGTCTGAGTGAGTGTGTAGATGATTGACTCATAGCCCAGCAAAATGAGGACCCACCATCCCGTGGACTTACAGCCTGGATGGTGAAAAGCACAAGAAGGAGTGTTCTCTTGGAGGAGCTCCAATGTTTATCATTTGCTTTTTTTTTTTACTTTTCTGTGTGTTTAGGACGGGGCCTATAAGGTCTTAGTATATAGATCAGACTCATAAAGATCCTCCTCTTTTCAGCCTCCCAAGTGCTGGGATTACAGGCACAACCCTGTGCCCAGTCCAGTCGCCATCTCAGCGTGGCCCAGGGGCAGGGGCAGCAGGGCACACGGGATTGAGCCTCCCTCTGCTCTGCCTAAACAGGTGCTTTAGTCAGCTGAGCCACCTGGCCGGCCCTATCATTTGCTTCAGGTGCTGGCTCCAGGTGTTCCAGTCTTCCAGCTCAGACTCACTGTGGGCCCACAGAGACCTTCGGGTCTTCTTCCCTGGAGGACTCCGGGAGACTTCATCTCTCTGGGATGCAGATCACTGCTTTGGATTCTTCTTTCTGATTCCACAGGTAAACACTGGGGTTCTTCCATTTCTGATCCTGTAAGACTACCTAGTTAAAAAATAAAATAAAATTTTAAAGTATACATATATCCCCTCGCTCTTTAATACATACATACATATATATACACATATATTTATGTATATATCTAATATATGTAAATTTAAATATAAATATTCTATATAAAATTTAAATGTAAAATATATATAATTTAAATGTAAAATATATATAATTTAAATGTATAATTTTATAAATATAGCTTTTTCTCTCTGTCTATCTCTCTCTCTCTTTCTATATATATATCTAGAGGAACAGAATACACAAACACACACACACATTTGTATTTTTTTCTGTTTCTTCTGTGCTATAGTTCATACATATTAGAAATTTATTTTTCAAAGTTTTAGCAGCTAAGCATTCCAAAATCAAGTTGCTCACAGATTTAGGCAGAGCCTACTTTCTGGTTACAGCAAGAGGCCTCTTTTATTTATGTATAGTTTTAATCTTTTATCTGGTTGGTACAGGGTCTCATTGGCCAGTTTGGACTCACAGTGATTCTCCTTTCACAGCCTCCCTGGGATTATAGGCGTGCACCGTCACACCCAGTTTCATGGTCGAGCTCAGCAACTGGAGCAGCCAGGTCCTTGTGCTTAACAGGCTTGTGTTTAGTTGGCTAAGCTATCTCCCGGGCCATAGAGGCCTCTTTCATAAAATGATTAACACAAAGTTTTCCACTCCCATGAACAAGATCTGACAAAGCCTCCTATGTCTTAATACAATCACTTTCAATAAATTATAAATATTAGAGCATATATAGGTATCATGAGTATATTATAATTATATTAATATAGTTATACTATGAATATTATTATAAATGAATAATGAGCTCCAATAATTTTGAATATAAGCATTCTAAGTGTAGCAAGCAGCTATACAAATCTATTACAGCATTCTGGAATTCTATTATATCTAAATTATGAACTATAAAAATTTCTTTATTTCATTGTTTCTTGCCATCAAAATAGCTAGTATGTAATCTTATGCTGTGACAAAGCATTTATCTGCTATTAAAGAAAAAACTGAGTAAAAACTGATCAAAAAACTAGGTTCCAGACACTTGAGATGCTGGAAATAAATACAAAGGAAAACAATATTAAACCCTAACTATAATTCCTTGCTCTAAAGCAAACACTAGAGAATTTAATTTACTATTGGTTTTTGAGTACAATAGAGTTGGCAAAACTCTGAGATTAGACTCACATTTTCCCCTGTGGTAAAATCTGTGAACATTTTAAGGGAAGTTTACCTTTAAAAGAATCTGTAATTCAAGGCCCAGTTTTCAAGAGTTCTAGTGAGAGTCAGGAAGCAATGAATCGGCTTCATCTTGTCTCACACAAATACAATTGTTTCTAAGGTTGACTGTGATTTGTAATTTTCCTCTTTGTGTGCATTAGTAAACTTTTCTCTTAGTATTAGGAAAGCTTCTACCAAATCAACCAGGTTCAGTCAGATTGGTAGCTTCTCTCACTGACAAACTAATGAATTTAGTTCTTTTACATATCAAGGCAAGTTCATGCCAATGCTGTATAATCAATTTTACAGTTTAAAAATCTTCATTGTTCTTGCTTTACTAAATAAAGGTGCGCTCCTAGGGTGTATCTTACCAAGATAGGTCTGGAATTACTCCTATCCTGTTAAAAATATTTCCAAATCTTAAAATGGTACACATGAATGTTTAAAATAGATACTTTATTCTGTTTTATAATATCTTCTTAAATTTTAACAAAAATTATAGAAATTATAGCAAAAACTACAGTACTTCAAGC
>PVKA01002765.1:0-58613 GCA_004027165.1 Ctenomys sociabilis
GTGTGTGTGTGTGTGTGTGTGTGTGTGTGTGTGTGTGTGAGAGAGAGAGAGAGAGAGAGAGAGAGAGAGAGAGAGAATGCTAGGAGAGCTGCCTCACAGTGAGCCCAGAGGGTGGCCTCGGTGCCCAGCCTGACACAGTGTGCCTATTGGGAGTTCAGAGAACTGCAGTCACCAATCCTTCTTCATCACTCTAGCCAGTTTTAAACAGGCATGGCTGGTGGCTGCCAAGGCTGACAGCGCAGAGCGGAAAGTTCTTAGGCCTAGAAAGTTCTATTGGGGTGGGGGAAGCCTGAGGAGCTCAGCCGAGAGGGGCTGCGTGGCTGGGGTGAGCAGCCACTCTGCCACTAGGCCAGACTCATCCCACTCTGCTAGAGGAGACTGGGCACAGGGGGAACACAGCTTTTCTTGGGGACTCATCAATGATATAGAGGAGTCACTGGCATCCCTGGAGGTGGGGACTCTCACCCTGCTTCAAGAGAAACAAAGGCAAGAATGTCCTGTGGGATTTGGGCCAGAGTAAAGTGCACCACAGAGGAAATAAAAAGGACAGAGGCAGAGACCATGCAAAGAAGGGGAGCTGGCTGGTGGGAGACTGGGGTGCTGAGACCCGACAGACAACTGTTCGCACACTCCCCTGCTCTGCAGCCTGAGCCCAGGCAGCTACTGGGGTCTATGGGGTGCCTGCTTCCTGGGCAGCACCCAGCCTGCTCACCTGGGTCAAAGGTGGCAGAGGGCTTGAGGGCGGCCGCAGCCAGTCTGGCCATCATAGGCGAGATGAGGCCTTTGCTCGCAGAGATCCGCTCCATGATGGAGGCAGGGGCCACGGGGACGGAGCTGACAGCTGCTGGGGTGGAGTCCCCAGCTCCTGAGGCCACCAGAGCAGGCATGTCAGCAGCTGCCGAGGCTGCTGCCCCAGATGACATGGTACCCAAGAGGCCAGGGGCGCCCACAGGCAGGGAGGCACTCGCCCTGCCAGGAAGGAGGGGGAAATAGGGCGCAGCGGTGGGCAGGCCAGAGTTGGAGAGTGCCAGCGCCAGTGGGATGGAGCCAGGCAGGCCCTGGGGCAGAAGCCCCGTGGCCTTGCTGTTGGGGGGCTTGGAGGCACTGGGCACAGCCTCGGTGGTAGTGGTGGTGGCAGTGGCAGCGGCGGCCAGGGAGGCAGAGGACTGCTGGCTGGTGGGGGAGGCGCTCAGGCTGGAGTTCTTGCTGCTCAGGGCAGAGAAGTCAACCAGGTCATCGTTGCTCGACTCCTCGTGCTCCGTGTCCTTGGCTCCCAGCAGTGAGGGCGGCAGCCCCAGCACGCCCGAGGAGCGGATGTGGCGGCGCTCGTGCTTGCGCTTGTGGGAGGTCATCTGGCTGGTGGAGGTGAAGGTGAAGCCGCAGCCGGCGCGGATGCAGTGGAAGTGGTTGGTGGCCTTGCTGTACACGCAGCCCTCGTACTTGCACTCCTCGTACTTGTAGAACTTCTTGAAGCCGTCCTTGGCGTAGGCGTCGTCCTTGATGTGATAGCTCTTGTGCTTCTCGATGTCACACTTGTTCTTGAAAGTGAATGTGCAACCAGGGCGCCTGGATGGGACATTGGAAGCCTGTCATGGGACCTCATCCCTCATGCCCTGGGAGGGAATGTCCACTGCACGGAAGTCCCTAGCTGGACACTAAGCCCGAGTGGCCCAACTCCTGCCCCTCTGCCCTGGAGAGTGGGGCCCGGCTGTCCCATAGGCTCAGTCCCATGCCTCCACCCTCCTCTAGCGGAGCCCTGTGCTGCCCGCTCACCTGCAGTGGAAGTGTGTGGTCTTCTGTCCATAAAACTGGCAGTCTGCCGTGCCACAGTCCTCTGTGGCTCGAAAGCGCTGGAAGCCATCATTGATGAGCTGCGTATTCTTCTTGTGGAAGTTCTCGTGTGTCATCACGTCGGACGTGCTTGTGTACACCTTGTTGCAGCCCACCTGTGCAGGCAGACAGCCGTGAGTGCTGAGCCTCAGTCCTCCTGGCAGAAGCCGGAGCTCTGGGAGGGGCTGACTCAGGGCCTCCACTCGAGGCTCTGCCTCTCCACCCCTCCATCACCTGCAGTCTCCTGAACCCTAAAGGAGAACACCTCAAACCACCCTCGGGCCACCCAGGGAAGGACCAGGGCCTGCCTGAACTGAGGGCGCAGCTGTTCTCTGACCCCACATTCTGGGCCCAGCGAGGGAGCCCCATTTGGCAGGGGTTGAGCTTTGCATCCCAGTCTGGAGTCCTACTGCTAAAACCCTTGGGAGGTGGTCAGGGACTGAACTCTGGAGGTCACCTTTAGCCCAGGGACTTTCTCAGTGGTTGATTCTTGGGCATAGGGCCCTCCCACCCACTGCAGCTGGGCCAGGCAGGCAACGTTGCCATATTGAGTAAAAAGCAGTGGCTTCTAGCACCCTTGACGGCTGGGCTGTGCCAGTGTCTGCACCATCTCAGGCCCAAAGGGTGGCCCCCCTCTCCTTACGCCCAGGTTGCTCCACAGAGGCCATAACAACCCGACAAATATGAGGGAGGTGCAGAGGCTGCTATTTGCAACCCAAAGTTTCTCCTCCTGGGTCTGACACCTTGAAAAAGCCCAGACTCTACATGGCATTAAAACAAAGAATTAAACAAAAACCTCCTCAGGAATCATTTGCAATGCTGCTCTTGGTGTTAAAGCCTGAAAAATGTTGGTCTGTATAAACAGCTCACTGAATTTCCCCCACACCAAGTATGGCCACAGGGAAGGCCCCGCCCTGGCCACCAGACGCTGCCTGCCAGACTCCTTGGACACTTGGCTCTCCAGGCACCTTTGCCAAAGGCCAGAGGAAAGGGAAGCTGGTGGTCTACCAGGGGGCCCTGCAGTGAAGGCCTGTGGGGGAGGGCATTGCTAGAGTGGGCTGAGAGGCTCTGGGGCTGCCTGGGCCTGCAGGCCTGTGGCGGGATGGGGTGTGGCACCTGCATGCAGTGGTAGTGGGTGCTCTTCCCATTGAGGTGGCAGCCGTGGTAGTAGACACTGCAGTCGTCCAGCGGGCTAAAGCGCATGAAGCCGTGCTGCAGGGAGTTGTCGCGCTTCTTGTGCATGTTGTAATGCCGGATCACATCCTGCTTACTGGTGAACCTCTGCCAGGAGAGAGCACCCAGTTGGCAGGAGCCTGGGCCCCCCCCCTATGCACCAAGAGCGCCTGGACCAGGGGCTGGCACCAGGGCCCTCAGGTCACCCTATAAATAACCCCACTCAGGCTGGGACAGCCTAGATGCCCAGCTAGTTCTGGGCATGCTGACCTTTGGCTGGGAGAGTTCCAAAGGTTGGGAACCACAGACCCTTCCCTGACCTCTCCCTGGCTCCCAATAGCCATGCTCAGAGTGCTGATGACTGGGCAAGCCTTGATTGTCAGGACTATGGGCAACAGCGTGTTCTGCCCAGGTGGATGATGCCAGATTGAGCTCCCCGTGCAATGGAGGCAGTGGTGTGTGCAGACTCCGCACCAGCTCTGTGCTTGCTGAGAGCAGCTACAAACACTTGCTGTCTGACCCTCAGGTTTCCACCATGAAAACAAGGAAACAACAGCCTTGGAAGGCCCTGGAGAGTTGGTCAGCCACTGTCCACAGACCTTAGTGTATGGCAGACCATAGGGCTAGGGACCTAGAATGATTATCCCCAGGACACTGACCACTGCGGACAGGCTGGAGGCTGGAGGCTGCAGGCTGCCTGAGTGGCCTACCAGCTCAGAACCCAGCCCGCCCACCCCGTCCAGCAAGAGCCCCATGCTGCGCTGCTGGGCGGGCAGGCCACCTCTCTTACCTGGTAGTTGCACTCCGGGTCCAGGCAGTGGTAGTGCTCACGATACTGGTAGGCGCAGTGGATATGACCACAGTGCTGGCTGCCTGAGAACCTGAAGATACACAGGCGGGTCAGGCCCCTCCCTAGGTGACAGCCCTGGGGACAGCTCTTTTCCAGGTGCTAGTTCCCAAACATGTGCAGCACGGCTTCATGCGCTTCAGCCCGCTGGACGACTGCAGTGTCTACTACCACGGCTGCCACCTCAATGGGAAGAGCACCCACTACCACTGCATGCAGGTGCCACACCCCATCCCGCCACAGGCCTGCGGGCCCAGGCAGCCCCAGAGCCTCTCAGCCCACAGGCCTTCACTGCAGGGTGGGCCCCTGGTAGACCACCAGCTTCCCTTTCCTCTGGCCTTTGGCAAAGGTGCCTGGAGAGCCAAGTGTCCAGGGAATCTGGCAGGAACAGTGTCTGGTGGCCAGGGCGGGGCCTTCCCTGTGGGGTTTGGAGGGCCTGGGTGGAGATGTGAGGAGACATCTCCATAGCCCTCCATGTAGAGGCTATCTGCCTGCTAGGCATGCTGGGGACAGTGGCAGCTTTTTAGGACTCTAGCATTGTCTGGGAGCCAGTGCTACATGCAGCAAAAGCCTGGCACCCTAGTGAGGAGGAAGCAGCAGAGGTTTGCAGCCCTGTGGCAGCCCAACGGCCTTTCCTACAGGTGTGGCCTGATCACTGCCGCTCCCAGGTCTGGTCAGGGAAGGGACCCAGGCTGGGTCAGCCCAGGGTTCTATTACTGAGCGATGTTAAAGGGCTCTCTCTGTTCTGGGCTTTTCCTGACACTTGAAACAGTCCAGAGTTATGAATTTTTAAAACACAGCATCTGTTTGGCTTCCCGTGGTGGGGAGCTGGCTCTTTAGCCAAGCGCATAGCCAGAAGCCCCACGCTGCCTGACCACTGCAGCCTCCCCAACAGGTTCCTTGCAGGCCTCGTTCTCCCGCCAGCCTCACAGACAGAGGCCCCAGGGAGGGAAAACCCCTGGGAAGGTGCTTCTGGTTCCCTCAACACGGAAGAGGGGAGAGAAGCCCCACTGTAAGGGGAAAACCACTTGCAAATAAACATTTAAGCTGAAGCTGCCAAAAGAGCCATCTGCTGAGGCACTAATAATAATGACAGCAATAATAATAAAGAGAAGAGGGGAGAGAGCAAAGAAGAAGAAATGGAAGGACAAGGGAAGTAGCGAGGCAGAGAGGGATGGAGGAAAGGCAGATGTCACTGGATGTGGGCTCTGCCATGTGCTGCCCACCAGGCCCAGCCTCAAGGGGCCTGACGTCCAGGGTGGTAGAGAGGGGTCTTTATGGGCCAATTCTGCTGCCCTTGGGATGGAAATGGGGACCCACTGCCAGAAGCAGGGTCTTGCTGGGGAGACCCTAGTTCCCTGCCAAGGGTGACTGCCCACACCCTCCTCAGCCCTACACCTGCCCGAGGCTCCTCCCACACCTTGTTCCTGCCTGGGTTCAAGCAGGTCTGAGATAGACCCTCAGGATATAAGAGTAGAGTGGGGGAGGCAGACCCTTGCCTCCAGTGGGGAGAGGCGCATGTTCGTCCCTCCCCCTCAGGGAACCCTTGGCTCCCCCCACCTTTTCTGCTCATAGCTTCCTCCCCAGGGGCCTACCTGGCAATGTATTTCTGGTAAATGTTTACATCTTCCGTGACAGCTGGTTTATCTGTGGGCAATCCGTTCCTGGTGAGACACACAGGGCACAGCCGATTAGCAGATGGGATGGCCTCTGCCCAGCAGCCTCTGATGGGCAGCTCCCTGCCCTGGGCCCTGACCTTTCTTTCCTCGGCTTCGCAGGTTTGCAAACCACTCAGGATGGGGTTGCCCAAGTCCCCAGGCAGAAGCCTGGCATGGGCTCAGTTGGCCCAACTCTGATGAAGGCTGGAGGGCCAGGCCTAGAGTCCACCAGGGCAGAAGCCTCCAAAGCCAGAGTCCATGCTCCAGCACACAGGGAGGAGTACCAGGTACCCAGGGCATGAACATAGGTGCAGCCTGGATCTGCCTTGGTGCTCTAGGCTCCTGCTGCTTCAGCACAGGTTGGGCTTGCTCAGCTGCCCATGACCCAGGCCAGTACCCCATTCCTGGGTCAGGCTGAAAGGGCATGTGTGCCCTAGGGCAGTCTCCTACCTTCCTTCTTCTGCTTCCTCCATGGCATAGGCTCTGAGCCTGGGAGCCAGGGCCCCAGCATGGACCTGGGCAGCCCTCCCAGGATGAGGCTGTCTCAATCAATCACAGCGCACACCTAGTCCTTATGGCAGTGTGGCAAGGGGGGCAACAGTGGCCCTCGCTACACACGATAGCAGATGAGAAGTACACACCCATGTCAGGGCATGAAACAATGTGTGGGTGCGTGGGGAGATGAGTTGTGTGCAAGAGTAAGCAACGCAGGCAGGAATAGGTACCTAAATGTGCATGGCTGGGTGCGTGCGTGCGTGCGTGCGTGCGTGCGTATGTAGACGTGCGCCTGAGTCTGGCATGAGTGTCCAGGGGTGTGAGGGGATATGTCCACTCCGGTGAACCTCAAAGGAAAGGAGCAGGCCTCCCGTGAGCACCTAGTCCTGCTCTAGGCTTTGGGGTGGTAACAGAAGTGGGGAAAACCTTACTTGATGGTTGAGACAGTCCCCGTGGTGATGGAGTCTGTTTTGGAGAAGGTGGACTTCAGGTACTCAGGAGTGTTGAAGGGCAGGGAAGCAGGTGGCTCTGGCCCTGGTCCTGGGGCACTGGGAGCACTGGGCACACTGGCGAGGGGTGCAGGAGCCAGGCTGGGGGCAGGTGGCACCTTGGCAGGGCTGGGCTTCTGGATGCCACGGACATCGTACTTGGAGGGGCGCCCCACCTTGCCTGTCTTGAAGGCAATGGCCCCGCCCATGTCGGGGCTGCCCTCCCCAGGTTTGAAGAGGTGCAGGTACTTGACGTTCTCCAGGTCGTACTTGGATGGCTTCTTATAGGTGCTCCCATTCTGGGGCCGCAGGTTCTCACCCGTCTTCAGTTTTTGGATGAAGAAGTCATACTTGGAGGCCCGGGCTACCAGACTCTGCATCTGAACACTGCTGTGAGATGGCAAGGGCAGGATGGTGGCCTTGGTCTCCAGATGGGTGGTGTTGCTGGGCAACCGCAGGCTGGGCAGGGGACCCCCCAGCTCCTTGCCCGCCCGCTCCTCCGCCTTGGTGCCATGGGCTGGCCAGGAGAGCTGTTCCCCAGCCTTGAGCTTGCGGATATATTCTTCATACTTCGAGAACCGTGCCCGCTTGCTGAGGGCATCTTCCGAGGTGGGCAGCACGGAGGAAGTGGCAACCTCGGGGGTGGAGCCTGCGTGCAACTTCTCAAAGCTGATCTTCCTAGCCAGCTCATCCCTTGTGTTCTGGTCATCGTAGCCAAACATGCCAAGGAACTCAGTCATGGTGGAGGCTGCGTAGTCTCTGAGTGAAGAGGACTCTCCTATGGGGGAAGAGAGAGGCAGGTTACCTCTGGGAAGGGACAGAGCCCCCCACCCACGGAGGGAGGGGGACCAGCTTGGGAGGGGCAGAGCTGGACATGATCTATGGACATTTGGCTCACTTGTTAGGTTTTACGACTCTTAAATTAATTTGTTTTAAAAAAAAGTAATTAATACTGGGGTAAAATAAAACGAGTTCATCAATGCCAGGAAAATCAATTTCCTAAATGTTCTGGCCGATGGCTTTTCAGTACATTAAACAAAGTTTCATAAATGTCTCCACTCTCTCGCCTTGGCCTAATATGAAAGAGAAGTAATCTTACTGGAGGTAAGGCCAGATCCTCCCAGGGTAGGGGCAGGGCCACCGGGGCCAGGGACAGGTAGGGATGTGGGTGGTGGCTGGACAGTCAAGAGGGAGCCAGGAGCTGAGGAGATACTCCGGGTGAGGTGCTGGTGAGTCTGGCTGGGGAGCCTTCTCTGACCCCCACAGATGGCTCCCTAGGGATTGCCTAAGATGCCCCAGCACCTGACTTCCTGCCTGGTCTCTATAACAGAGCTGGGCACAGACAAGGACAGTGTAGATGGGCCACCCAGATTTACACAGGGCCCCCGCCTGCCAAGATTCATATTGTGGACAACTTCAAACTCCCTGGTCATCCTTGGGAGCCTCTTGGGTCACCCCGAAGCACAGGGCTGGGCTGGCAGGAAGGCTGACCCTGGTAGACCCATCCGTCCTTCCCATCGGCCCACAGAGAGCCCTGGAGAAAGCTGGAGTAACCTCCCCACTGTGGTATCCATGCTGCCTCTCACACTCAGGCACACACACAATCGCATATACACTCATGTGCAACAGGCACACACATCCTCGAACACACATTAACACACACTCATGCTCTTATTTACTACTCGCATATACAGGTGATCAAAAAATACAGTGATATTTAAGTTTTAAAAACATACCACAGTAAAAGGCATAATGATGGGGTAAGTGCATGTAAAGTGAGAGGGAGAACTTAGAGGGGGATTAATAGCAATGTGTTGCAATGATTTTTTTTTAATCTTTTTTTTTTTTTTTTTTGAGACAGGGTTTTACTCTGCACTTCAGGCTAGCCCTGTGCCCACTCTTGTAGCCCCCAGACTGGTCTCAAACTCACAGCGCTCTTCCTGTCTCAACCTCCCAAGTGCTAGGATTATAGGCATGTACCACCATACCCAGTTCTTCATTGCAATAATTTTTAAAAATGTGAGCATTCACAGTTTCTGATCTCCATGAATACACACTCACTCACATGTACTTGCACGGTCACACGCACACCCAGAAGCACACACCCCTCGCTGATTTTCCCCAACTCTACAGACACATGCACACACAGCCCCACAAAGGCGACATCCAGCTCCCCAAGGTAGGTGTCAAGTAGCAGGAGGAAGCCAACTCACCCAGTGCCTCTCTCCTAGACCCCTCAGCTTAGCAGGCAGTGGTCCCCACACTCATGTTTAGGGCCATGCTCATTCCTCACTGAGTCAGGCCACAGCTCTCTGTGGCTCTACTCCAAGTGAGGGTTGCGTGCACACAGGCCAATGAGGCCCACACAGCCCAGGTGATACCAGGCTTTTCCTCTCTGCAAAGATCTTCCCTGGTGGTCCTCAAGCTGGGGGTCTTAACAGTACCACCAAGGGAAGATCTCCCAGTGTCACCCAAGCCTTTGAGATCCGAGTTATCAGAGCACTCCCAGAGGGGTCTTGATAGAGAGAAACCCAGCAGGGTGCAGGAGGAGGGGCTCTGAGCTCCTGGGGGAGGGAATGGGGGGTAGGGGAATCAGGACCCCACTAGATGAGGAGAGGTCTGGGCTGAATGACTCAAGGAATGGACAGACAGCTATTGTCCTGGTAGGGTGGACAGGCCAGCCACTGTCCTAAGTAAGCCTCAGCCACATAGGTTGGGGGCCCAGCCCGGGAGGAGTGGGCTCGGCTGCTGGCTGCAGTGGCTCAGGGACCAGGGAAAGGGGCTAAAAATAGCTGGAAGCAGCTGAGCCCTCACTATATATGGCAGAGAAACAGAAGGCTCTGAAGGGCAGGCAGCTTCAAGCAGGGAGGGGGCCAGACAGGGGTCCCTGAGACAGCCCAGAGCCCTGCGTTCCTGAGCCCCAAGGCCAAGGGAAGGTGGCCTGGCAGTGTGGCTGGCTGGTTGGCTCAAGCACTCAGGGCTGAGAGGTGAGACCTAGGGCCACAAGGCCTGGGACAGCCCAAGCCCTGCGCCACGCATCCTCAGCTCTGCTCCCAGGAGGGAAGGAGGCAGGAGGGGAAGCCCATTCTATCGCCCCAGGCAGAGCTGGGTGTGCATGGGGTGTTGGAGGACAGTGGTCCTTGTCACTTGTCCCCCTCTTCTCCTCAGGCCCAGTGCAATCACCTTGTGTCTGGCAACGGCAAGGGCTTTTCCTATCAGAGGAAACTGAAGGTCACACTTTTCCTCATTGATCTTGCAATGTTTGTTAATTACTCTGTCACTGATGTGGCGAAGGATAATTAAACAGCTCTGTTTATATCTTATATGCATAATTATGTGCCTGCGCAGGGCTCCCCGCACAGGGAGGAGATGCGCCCCTTGCCGCAGGGGGAAGGGGACAGGGGAGCAGGCAGGGAGGCACAGGGATCCAGGCACAAGCCTGGAAAGGGGGGGGGGCTAAAGCAAAGGTTCCAGACCCCTGGTTCTAGTCCTAGTGAAGGGACCCCTGCTGCCTGCCACCTTGGAGCAGTAAGCGCTAGGCTGCTCCAAGTCCTGGAGACACTAGAGACACTAGAGCAGCCAGGTCCTGGCCATCTCTTGGGGAAATCAACCAGAAAGGACCGTGTCCAGTGGTGGGAAGGAATCTGTGGGCAGGGCCAGGCAAACCTTGTGGCCTCAAAGGTCCTGCCTGGGAGAACCTGGAGACAGAGGCCTGGGGAAGACGGCAGAGGCAAGACTTGAAATAAAGCTTCATAGAGGCCTCCTAGAGAGATGATGGCGATAGCACGCTCCTGAGGTTCACTTTGCCACCAGCCCCCACTGCTCCCATACTTGTGGCCAGGTACTATGACCACACGACAGGCTCATCCCTGTGCCGGTGTGCAGCGACCCCGTACGCACCGCCTATCCAGTCTATCTGCACGCTGTAACCCATTCGCTGTTTCTCAAACACGTGGGAAGCTGCTTCTTTGTCCCTTTGAGGCCTGTCCCCTGGGAACCCTCAGAGGCTGGGGTTCAGGAGAGGGGAAGTGGCATGTTCCCTGGACACGCTGCCCCCCACCTAGCCTCCCAGGGTGCTGCACCCTTTCCCAGCTGCCTGCCTGTGCTACAAGGCCGCACACCTACCTGAAGCCTGCTTGGCACTGGGGCCACCGTCTTCCTTTGAGGCTGCCCCATCTGCGTCCTTCTCCTCCGGGCCGCCACCGTCTTTGGAGGGCTCTTCTGTGTGGTCTTCCTCATCACTGCAGGCCTGGGGCTGGACCATGTAGACGCCCTCAGGCGGCAGTTCCAGGCCCTCTCGGGGGATTCGCCCCAACAAAGGCATGGGTCCCGGCTCCTCACTGTACTCCCCGTTGACCCACTTCTCGATCACTGCCCGCCTCTTGTCCTCTTCACTGCGGGGAGTCCGGACTAGTGCAGACTCCGGGCCACTGCGCTCCTTGTCGCGGGGCTGCGGTGGGCTGCCCTCGGCCTGGGGGCCTGCCTCCGTTCCCTTCTCCACCACCACCTGGCGGCTCAGCTTGGCACAGATGGCGTTGAGCTTCAGGCCACCTTTGCGCTTGGCCGCCACTGCGGTCCTTCCTGCAGGCGGGTCGGGGCACCGCGTGCCTTCAGCTGCAGACATGGAAGGGGGACGTGGTGAGAGGTCACCCATGGCCACCCCCGAACTGACCCCCATCCTCTAAGCCACAGGCCTCCCGAATTGATCCCAGTTTATCAAACTGCTCTGGCACTGCCTGGCATGTACTTCTCTCTCCTGTGAGCCTGGGAGTCCCAGGGCCAGCCTTATAGGTCACTCTGTCCTCGGCCTGACACACAGTGGGCAGCTCAAATGAATGAATAATTTCAGATACAAGTTTACTTCCCAGCAGTTGGTTCCCGGAAGCATTTCCTAGGCATCTGACCTTAAATTGCTTCTCAGAAAAGAGGTTTGTCCTGTGACATACAGGAAACTGAGGCAAAGTCAGGCAAAGGGTGGGTGGTAGAGCAAGGCCGCAGTGGCAGCCCCGCACTGCTGGCAACCCTGCCCCCCGTGTGAGCACTCCACCTCACCACAGGTCCCTGGGGAGGCTCAGCAGCCAGCCGGCTTCCAGTCTGTGCCTTTAGCCTTGCTGTCCCAGTGGCACTTGCTTGGTGCCTTCCCATCTCAGCATCTCGTCCCCTGGCAGCCCCTCTGCCAACCTAGGGGCCTGGGTTCCTCAGCCTCTGACTCCAGCCTGCTGTGCAGCAGAGCTGTTTCCTTGACTTCCAGCCACTCAGGGGTTCTAGAAAGTCTCCACTGACCTCAGTATCCCACCCCATCAGGGTCTGCCTGGCCCTCTGCAGCCTCCCCAGGCCTCCTGGTCATTTCCTATTGCTGCTCCCTTCCCTAAGCCTCACCATCCAAACACAGAGCTCCTGTGGCACTGTCCCAGGACTTTCCTCCTCCTCCTGTTCCCCCAACCCAGGAGAGACCTACCAGGACAGGTTGGAACTGCTTAGCTTATCAGTGGCAGGCCTAGAAGCTTGCCTGATCCCTGACCTGTCAGCCAGAAATGCTAACAAGCCTACTGCAGTGGTGTCCATCCCTTCACGGCTGCTTAGGCTGCGCTCTGCCTGCTCAGGGCACCGAGGGTCTTGGGGCCAGTGCGGGTGCACACACACACACACACACACACGCACACACTGACCCCACACATTCATCCATCTGCCTGTCCAACTACTCATTAGTGAGCCTCTAACTGTGCTCCAGACCCTGTGGTGCAGCTAGGGACAGGCAGTGCTCATGGCAGAGGGTGTCTGTTCACACTTGCTTTTGTACACATGGCCCCAATAGAGTATATTTTTCTATGACTCCCACCAGAGAAATGGGTGCACCACACATAGATCAGAAGGTTACATAGGGGGCTCTGCTCCGCTGCTTATGGTAAGAGGGCTTCACTATGATAGATCAGACACCAGGAAACTCGCACCTCTGGGAGCCCACTGAGAGGCCACCCTGGGTCTGTCCAGGGCCCTCAGCCAAGTGTAGCTGTACACACAGACAACTGTCCCTTGACATATACAATGCCCAGTGGCCTCAGAGCCCTGCCACCTCCCCAGCTGCTGATCTGCATGGCTTTGCTTGGCTCAGAGCAGACTGCAGGACAACGCAGCCCACTTCCAGAGAAGGGTCTATTTCACTCGGCCCCAGGCCTAGCCAGACCCATGCCCCTGCTCTAAGGGCCTTGCACCCCTGCCCAAGCTGGATGCCTACTCTACTGATGCTTGTCCCCAGTGGCCAGCCTGCTGCCTATGCCCAGATCCCTAAGCACAGGCACAGGCCTGCTTCTTGCAGTGGCAATAAGCCCCTAATCACCACACACTCGCTGAGCCACTGCCGGGTGGTTCACAGGCTCTGACACCGTTTTTCCTCCAATAGGCCTCCAGGAAAGTGGGCCTCACCTGGTCCCCTCTGTCCCTTTCTCTGGGCAGAGAAGGGCAGGGAGGAGTGGGGGAGCCTACACTATTTTTACCAGGAGGTAAGTAGCCAAGTGTGTATGGCAGACAGCAAATGAATCTATAAATATTTATCCCAAGGAAGAGGGACGCAGAAGCTCCAAGGCTGCACTTGCTGCTGGTGACAGCCCTGGCCCCACCCGTCCTGGAGCCTCCCAGTCCTCAGCCCACCAGCCTGGCCTCTCCTCTCCTGTTTTCGGCTTTGTGCCCACTCAGTCCCGCCTGGGGCCCCCACCAGCTGTGATGCAGCTGTGTACCCTGGGCCCACCCCCAGTCCCTAGGCTCCTTTGCTTCTGCCGACTCCCCCTACACCTGCCCTCCAGCTGCTGCTCTTCCCCAGGCCACCTGCCCTCCAGATGTTGCCCTCCCTCTGACTCTACTGCTGGTCCCCAGGGTGGAAGTAGAGGAGCTGTCTGGGCCTGGGGCACAGGGGCTGGAGTACGGGCAGGGGCAGAGGCAGGGCTTATGGTTGTGAGTGGCAGCGCGTGCAACACTGGGGCAGCAGGAAGGGGGCAGTGTGAGCTGAGGGCCGTCTGCCTGCCTGCCTGCCGCCTTCCGGCCCACCCCATGGGGCCTCTCTGCTGGCCCCTGCATGGAAGACCCTGGGACCTACAGACTACCCCACCCCCATGGTCTGACCCCAGACTCCTGTCCATGTAAACATTCCTTTGACTTTCTTCCCTAAAATATAAACGCCGTGGCCAGGCCTCAATGGAAGGAAGCCATCCGTCCCCGGCCCTGTCACTGCCCCTTTCATCTCCTTCCCGCCACCAGCCTGCCCGCTGCTCTATTTACACTAGACACTTCCTCTGGGAACAATGCTGCCCAGGAGGCAGGCTCGGGTGGGGATGGGAAGGAGAGGGGACTCCTGCTCTGCTCACCCAGGATGGGCAGGCTGGGCAGCCCTGCCGGGCTGGGCGTGGAGCCCACTCTGCTCCTGGCAGCATCCAGCCTCCTGCCCTAGTGGTTCTGGACTGGTCAGAGTGAAGCAGGAGGAGGCAGACAGGTGCAGCCTGGCCCTTGGGTCAGAGCTGTGAGTCTGTGGCCAGGCTCTCAATTGTGGGCTCTGCGCTGGGCACGACTCTCCACAAAGAAGAGCTGTAGGTGAGGGAGCCCATGGGTGCCAAGCGCAGGGCCTGGCCAGCAAGGGGCTGGGGAAGGACAGGCAAGTCCTGGGAGGGGACAGGAAGCAAATGTGGTACCACAGCTGACTCAAGATCCCGGGGCCAGGAACTTGCACTGGTCTAGAAGAGACAGCAGGGAAAGGAGAAGCAGGAGGCCTGAGGCTGATCTCAGCCTTCCCCTCAGCCCGGCAGACAGTGCCTCCGCAGCCACCCAGGTCTAGAGCTTCCCTTACGCAGCTTCCCTTGAAACTCAATAAGCCCCACCCAGCAGGCAGCCCCTGTCCCTGAGCTGAGCAGACCCCACTGGGGATGGGGAAAGACAGGAACAAAGTAACTGCTTTATAGCGCTCTATCCCTGAGTTCCGGTACTGATGTAGTGAGCAGGTACTATCAGGGCCCCAGTGGACAGAGGGGGAAGTTGATCCTGAAGCCACAGACACTCCAGAGCTTGGGCTACCAGGCAGGGAGCTCCAGGAGTGGGTCTCCCAGCTGCCCTCTCTCAGGCTCCTGGGAAAGCTCTGGGAGGTCCAGATCTCCACACTGGGGCTCCTTTCCTCCCGTTCCCCATCTGCCCCTCGCCCTTACTTCCTGTTCCCATAACACGGAGCCTCCTAAAGTGTTAACTGTGATGGGTAAAATGGTGCAGCAGATTGCTACAATAAATAATTTACTGATATTTATAAATATTCAAATCAGCCAGCTTCAGAAATCGAATGAAGGGAGGGCCTCAGGAGAAGGGCCCGTTATGGCACGGAGCTCATCACTCCCTCCAAAGGCTGGGGAAGGCCAGGGCTCCTGCCAGTTCTGGGTGAGGAAGGGGGGGCTCCTGTAGCTGCACCTGGGCCCCTTGTCCCCTGATCTCTCTGGCTCAGAGGGTAGAGGTGGAGCAGCTGAAGCACTTACCTGGCTTGGGCCAGGCCCAGGCTCTCTCCCACATTCTAGGGGAGGAGAGGCTTGGCTCCCCACTGCCTGGGGCCTGGATCTTGGAGTAGCTTGTCCTGCCAGGGTGGGGGCAGGCTCAGGGGGCTGGGTGACCTGGCAGCCCCTCCTCACCCGTGAATAATGTGTTTTGGGGCCGGGCTGCCTGTCAGATACCAGGCTCCGAGTGCTTTATGGGCTCTGCTCGGTGGCTCTGAACTCCCTGGTAGGAAATAAAGTTCTCCCTGTGCGTCCTTTCTAAACATTTCACTCAGTGGAAACGGTGTTTAAGAAAAATGAGGACATATTTCTTCCTAAGGATGCAGTATCCCCTTTGGGCGGCCTAATGCCCGCTGTATATCAGGAGGTGGGAAGGCAGGGGCCAGCAGCCAGTCCCCTGGGGGTGTGCGGCCTTGACAGCCTGTGGCCTGGCAGCTTGGGGGTTCACAGGCACTGCCCGGCCACTTTGGTGCTGCTCAGCCTGTGGCCTCCTGAGCACTCTCTTCTGGAAGCACGCCAGCCACTCACAGTCCCCTTGGTGATGCCCAGGATCCCTGTCCCCATTTCCAGAGGAGGTGGCAACAGTGGCAAAACTGATAACTGCCCACAGTCACCAAGTCAGTGCTGTGCCCAGCTTGCCCTGAGCGCGGACATCCAAGGTCATGGGCTTAAACTCTACATGTGTCTCCCAAGCTTTCCGACCTGCTGTCCTGGGGCCGCAGATCCAACATACTGCTACTTTTCCACCTTGCTGCTCCCTCAGAACTTCGTGGAGGAAAGCTCTAATTTGGAGGCACTGTGCCTATGGCCATACAATGACCCTGAGCACCTTCTGTAGGCCAGGCCCTGAGCCAAAAATCTTTTTTTTTTTTTTTTTTCAGAGCCAGGGATTGAACTCAGGCCCTTGCATTTGCCAGGCAGGCGCTTATTCTACTAAGCTATCTTCCCAGCCCCCTGAGCCAAAATCTGAGGTTTCGACAAGAACAAGATAGGCAGCTCTGGTCCTGTGTTCCCGGGTCCATGCAGCGTGGGCATTCCATTCAGACAGGGAGTGGATGTCGGAAAGTGGTCACAGGAAGAGCACAGGTGCTGTGAGCAGCACATTTTTAAGCACTTGAGGCTTGTTGGACACCTGCTGCCCTTCCTGTCTCCATTTGAGCAGGGTCCTCCCTAAGCTGCCCCAGCCAGGACTACCACCTGGGAGAAGGGTGTCCTTTCCTCTTGAGCCCAATCCCATCCCCAGCTTGGGACAGAGATGGACTAGAGAGATTCTGAAGAAGGGAAGAATGGTTGCTGTCCCCCCACCCCCCAAGGTGCTTGGCCAGGCCCCAGGTCTTCAAGAGAGCCAAGCTGGTAGTGGGCGGGGCTTGGCTGCTGGGCCCTAGCTTGCCCCCCTTTGTTTATTTATTTATTATGATTTTTTAGTCCAGTTAAAAGGTTTACTATCCAGACGCGTCTAAGTGGCCTCACTTAGCGTAAGTAACTCTATAAATCAGGGGAACTGCTAGCATCCACTGCACAGGCGGGCTATCAATCTCCCCCAGGTCATAGCCAAACAGGAAGGGGAGAAAAAAGAAAGCTACCACCCAGGGGAGATTTAAAACACACACACCGAACAAACACACAGATCGTGTGCATGTCTGTATATGCGTGTGCGCACACACATTTGAGCGTCTATATTTGTACAATCATATTATATTCGCACATGTGCATATAGAATAGTCCAGAAGATGGACATGCTGTGTGTGGTCACAGTAGAAGAACATGGACGTGGCTCCTACAGCCAAAGAGAAGACACAGCCTGGGCAGGGGGTGCCTCCAAGGGAAAACAGGGCCCCCCAGGCTGGGCCACGGTGCCCAAGCGGCCCTGCTTCAGGAGAGCAGCAAGCAGACCCCTCCTCTCTGAGGCCTGCACCTCTGCAGTCCCGGAGGGACTGCGCTTTTCCCTTATGCACGCCCAAGGCAGGCAATGGCAGGGAGGTGGAGCCAATGGAGAGATGGCAAGGAAGGAGGCTGAGGGCTGCAGGCCACACTGAGGGGCACGCTGTCCCTACACCCTCATCTGTGGTCCTCTCTTGCTGTGCCTGGCATCAGGCTCCAGAAGGGCAGCCAATCAGAAGAGTGGCTGGCTGCCAGGCAGGCGTGGAGGGAACAAGACTGGGGAGAATAGCCCAGTGACTTTCTGTGGCAGCTGCAAGGATGCCCGCCTTATGACTGAACACTTCGGCTGAGTGTGTGCGCAGCCTGGACACAGGCTCCTGCTCGCCCCTGGAAAGGCCCTGGACTGAGCAGGGGAGGTGGCTCTTGGCACCTCCTTCGGCAGAGGGGAGACCTGCCCGGGCCCACCTCCCCTCTGCTGCTTGGGAGGCCTCCCTGGCTCGCCAACCCGCCTGCCCGCTGCATCTCCCCATGAACTCTATTTCTCTTTCCTCTCTGAAAACAACTGAGCTGTAAATACTGTTTAACCTTCTCCCCCCCTCCCCCTCCCACCCCCTCCCCTCCGCACTATAAAAACACAAATATGCCATAACTCAGCCGGCCCGGCCGCCCAGCCTCCAACATGCCCTGCGCCCGGGCCTCTCAGGAAGGTCATTACAAACGACTTTCCGATTCACTGCTCCTGAAATAATTTTGTGTATTAAAACCTGAATCTGCACTTTCTGGGGCCGAAAGCCTCGCTTAATTATGGCGGGTGTCCTTGGGACGGACAGTGATCCTTCACTCGCCAGCCTGCGCTCCAGCCCTCCGCCCGCCAGCCCGCCCCCCTCCCCGGGCCCAATCTGTTTTCAAAGTGTGTCTGTCCTTTATTAAATTGTTTTCTTTTCCACATTATCAGTTGCCATGGAGACCTCATCTCTCGGATTATTTGAATTTCATTATATCTATTGATTTGGGAGCATTTCATCTTTTTTATTGTTTTTCTGTCAATTTTCAAAACGAATAACCATCTAATTTGCGTCAGTGCTGATTATGTTTGTCCCTCAATAGAGGTCGGCAGCTGCGCTGGGGAAACAAATCAATGAAAAACCATCATAAAACTCCCCACTCCAGTCTCCAGGATGTGTGGGTGACATTCCACGCCTGCGAGAGACACACTCATCAGCTCCAACTTCAGCTACGGTGGCGGCAGCTCCGTTCCACGTCCGCCTCCTTTGGCCTTAATATTTAATTTTGCTATTTGGGGCATTATTAGTGGTGTTTTTATTAGTGCGTGTGCATGTGAGTGTTTGGTGGTGGGCTGGCTGTTTCATTAATTTGTGGGTGAGGCAGGGAAACCCCCTGGAGGAAGGCAGGGCAGACGGCGTCGGGGTGCGGTGGGAAGTGGAGAAAAGCGGGAGACTGCCCCAGGAGCGGAAGGAGCCTAGGGACCGGGAGGGCTGGGAGAAGGGGGCTGGAAAGGGGGCAATCGAGCGAGGGGGAAGAGGGAATTCGAATTGCTTACTTTGTTGGTTTTTTTTAAATAATTTATGCAATTTTAAGCATTTATGTATAAATTTTTTAATAAGCCACCCTGGAGCAGGATGGCCATTAACATCCCAACGTCCTTCTGTCCAATGGGCTGGCGGAGAGGATCAATTTCTGAGAGTACTTTCCCTTTTTTATGACATGATAAAATGCTTTTAAAGCAACTTACACAAATATGGAAATTTTTTTCTTTTTTCCGTCCCCTCTCCCTTCTAACAGCCTTCTTATCCACCAGGGAGGGGGCACATGCACGTGCACTCACACCCACACACACACACACACACACACACACACACACACACTCACACTCTCTCCCCGCTGGGGAGGGGGCTGGGGGGCCGGTAGGGAGACAGCCCCAGTTCTAACTGGAACTGGCCGCCTGTCCTTCTAACAAGGGCATAAACTTTCATTACCCATGCACGCAGTCAAAGACAATTTAGGGAAACGCACTGCTTGGAAAAGGAAAACCTCAGCAATTCATGGCCCACATCACTGCCACCCCATCTGGGGGCTCTCCTTCCAGCACGAGGGCCCCTGGGCCCTGAATCTCTGGCCCTGCTGGCCAGAGGCAGGGGAGAGGGCAGGCCTGGCTTCCCAGAGGTGCCCTCGGTGGCAGGCAGCCAGAGCAGGACAGGAGAGCCAGAGTGCAAGGGTCTGCCCATGTGGCCAGACTGGCCGGTGCCAGCCCTGGGTGGAGGCAGCCCCTGGGCTTGCCCTTCCCCGAGGCCATTTTGCCTACATCTTCCAGGCACAGGAAAGTATTCTGTTCACCTATTCACCCTTCACCCTGAGGGCAAGGAGTCTTCCCCAGCCCTGCTATGGACAAAGGCAGATCGGGCAGAAGTGCCTCTGGGAGAGTGGGGCATCACTGCCATCACACCTACCCTGGGCCACAGTCCCTGAGCTCCCAGGAGACGGGCAGTCCTGTAAGGGAGCCAGCAGGCAGCCCTCATCCCCAGGCTTTGGGTGGCCTCCTAGCTCCTCCTGATGGGAGCAAGGAGGGGCCTGAAGGTGACAACTTCGCCCCACCCTGTTTATGAGTTGCCAGTATGGGGCCAGCACCTCTCCCTCTGTGCCACGCAGGACAGGGACCAGCCTTTTCAAGACAACACTTGGGTGCTTTGGCTTTGCAGTTTCCAAATAAATCAACACCTGTGATACAGCCCCTCTAAAAGCTTGTCCTTTCAAGCAGGTTTCTTTTGCCTTGGGCCTCTGCGACACTGTGTTATGAGGTGGTGACATGTTTGGCGCATAGCTGCAGAGCACATGGTGCCTGCTGCTGCTTGATGGTGACCACAGGCAGAGTCCCTTCCCCTGTAACTGGGTGGAAAACTAGGTGTAGAGTTCTGGCTCACGCGGTGGCCCTGCTTCCTTCTGCCCAGGGATCAGAGAACTGAGGTGCCTGCTGTCTCTCTGTCCCCAAAGCCCAACCTTGTCCGGGGTCCTCACCTCCCTGTCCACACAGGGCTGGGTCTCCCCACCGGGATCCCTGTGTCTCCTTCCCAGCGGGCAGCCTGGGAAGGCCCTGGGTTCGCCAGACCCTCTGGTATGGTCAGTAGCAAGAGAGCAACTTTGGGAAGGCCAGGCCACTCCGGGGCCTCCGTGAGGATGAAGGGAGAGCCCACCCCTCCTTCTGCTCTGTGCTCAGACCCCCAACTGTCATTAAAATAACAAGTTTCTGTTACAATCTAAACATTCCCACATCGCATAAAGGGTTATATTACACCCGAGTCACTCCCGGCCCGTGTTTGCACAGAAAAGCTCACGGCAGGTCCCCCCTCCTGACGAAGTGACTTATTAAAGTTTAAACAGTAATTAACAGAACAATAAAAATAAAGGGATGTTTGGGGAGTCATAGCGCACACAGGGTTTTTGGCAGTGCCAGCAGTTTTTCAGTGCCCTGCGCTGGCAGCAAAATGTGACTGTGAAGCCAGAGGGGACGGAGTATGGGCCAGGGTTTGGTCAGGGAGACTTGAGCTCAGCCCGAAGGGCAAGAAACCAAGTCTAGACTGGAGGGAGGGGGCCAGGGGAGCAGAGAAGGCACTGCTCACAGGGAAGGCACAGTGTGAGCAGGAGAGGCCTGATGGCCCAGAATCCAGCCAACCAGGGCAGGCTTTAAGAACCTATCCTGGCCCAGGCACTTCCAGGAGCCCAGTGCCTCGGGTACATCTGGCCAAGTCCAGCATGGACCTGGCTAGAGGAAGTGTCAGCTCCCTGACACTGTGGATCACAAGACCCTGCCGTTAATGATTCCTGAGCTGGATCCCTGCCACTCTGTATTTCTCTTCCAGTGAGGCTGGTAACTCCATCCCCAACCCCCAGCTTCTGTGGCCAAGGCACCCCAAAAACTCTCCCAAGCCACTGGCCCTTATTGAACATGAGTGAGAACTCCAGAGCAAAGCCTTCCTGTCCCACCTCTGAGACAGGGAGCCCAGCCAGCTAACTCACAGCAGGAGAGATCACCCAGCCTGCTGAGCCAGGTGACCATCACACTGGGAAAGTCCTTATTCCCCAAGGTTTGCAGGGAGTGAGGGAGGGGTTGGACAAGATCAGAGCACCATTTATCTTGGCCTCGCCCGCCCTGTTTCCCACCACAACTTCCGTCCCCAGAGAGAGACTCAGACCTGGCTCTGAGGGAAGGCACAGAGACAAGTCAGGAACCAGCATGCTCTGAGGGTTTCCTCAAAGCACTGGGGGCCAGGGAAGAAAGGACAGCAGGAACCCTTGAGTGTGTGTGTGAGTGTTTGGTGGTCAGCTAGCTGTTTTGTTAATTTGTGGGTGAGGCAGGGAAACCCCATGGGGGAGGGGGTAGAAACTACAGTGTGTTATCTCAGGAGTGAGGAAAACTCACACTGAGCAGATGGCAAGGCAGCGATGGTCTACACCTTGACCTCTAGGCCTCAATTGACTTCTGCTGGGCCCCAGGGACCCTGCTGTTGCAGGGCCTACTGGGGCAAGGCTGTGCTTCCCAGAGCTGTCCCCTGGCAGACACCCCAGTACCCGCTGTCAGTCATGCTCCCCATGCCTACAGAGAGCCACTGTAGGACCAAGTTCTCTCCTTACCACACAGGATTAGTTCCAAAGAGAGGACTTTCAGTACAGCAGCCCCAACCCAGGTTTTCCTCACGAGGGCAAAGAGGGGCCTCAGACACCAGCAGCCCTGAACAAAGACATCTCTTGCATTGCAGCCCCTCCATCTGCTTTGTGCCTCAGTGTGCCAGCCTGCCCAGACCTGTCTCAGCCTTTCTGCAGGAGACTCCTTCCACCTCCGCCCACACCATAAGCCCTAGACTAGCATCCAGCTCAGATCCAGCCCTTTTCCCGGGGCGGGTGGCCCACTGGACCCCGGTGGAGGCCCCTTCCTGTCCCAGTGGCACAGGTTGGTGGGAGAAGCTGAGATCTTTCTCTAACTTACAGTCTCCTGGGATGTGGGTTCTGAGCAGCCGGTGGGCACAAAGGGCAGAGACTCTCCTGAAGCGATGCTCAGCCATTCCACCCCCTTTTGCTAAGGCCTCTATGGGCTCAGACAGCAGGGAAGAGCAGGGTCCCAAAGACCCTGGTAGCCCTGCGCTTGAGGAACTGTGTCCTGAGGACCTGGAGGACAATGGGGTGCTTTCTCCCCCTTTCTGGGCAGAGCTTTTCAGGGCTTCCTCTCTACCCAGCAGGTTGAATGATTCGTGGCACCAGACTGGAAGCAACAACAGGAGCTCGCGCTCTCTCCCTGGCTGCTGCTGGGTGCTGCGCAGGAGGCAGACTGAGTCACCACCCACCCCAGAGCATTCTGGGGACGGGGAGGGGCCCTGAGGGCTATAGGAAGAGCTGGTGGAAGACAAGGAAGAGGGTGCTAAGGGAACCCTAGGAGGCCAGGTGGGGATGTGAGCTACAGTGGGCTAATGGGGAGCTGGCTGCTCACTCTAATCTTGTTTCTAGAACATGCAACCTCTCCCCTGTGCCAGGGGAAGTCAAGGAATTCTGGCTCCCAGAGAAGCATCCACACAGGAGCCCTCAGCCAAAGGTCAAGGCTGTCCTGGATCTGCACCAGGCTTTGGCACTGATAGGGGAGCATATCCTGAGAAGGGGAGAGATTTGGTGAAAGCCTGGGTCATACACTGATGAGGGACCCACTTTCCACTAAGAGTCCTTGAATACCTGGCAAATCCAACTGCAATGCATTGTGGGTTAAAGGAGAACTTTCTATAATCCCATCACTTGAGAGGCTGAGACAGGAGGATCACAAGTTTGTGTCTGACACGGACAACATAGTGACTTTGCAAGACCCTGTCTCTAAATAAAAAGAAAGAAAAGGGATGGTGATATAGTTCAGGGCAAAGGCCTTGGGCTCAATTCCCAGTAGCAAAAACAAACAAACAAACAAACAAATAAATGTGTGTGACTTTCTGCTGCATTTAAAACTGAATGCTCTAGGGCCTGTGGGCCCCAAACACCGAAAGGCTTCTGCTAGGAAAGATTGAGCCTCCCCCTGGCCTTCCTGGGAAAGCAACCCAACCAGTAAGCCACAGCCTCTCTACAGCAGGGCCTGGGGGCACAAGGCTACCAAGGGACATGCAAGTGCTTCATCTATGGCAACTGGGTAGGTCCATGTGACATGCGGTGCAGGTTGTCCTCTGGTAGGGACCAAGACTCAGCCACTGTGAGCTGCTCTGTGAAAGGGAATCAGAGGCCAGGGAGATAGCTCAGAGGCATAAGCACCTGCCTGGCAAGCGCAAGTCCATAGTTCGATCCTCAGTATCAGGAAAAAAGAGAGAGGAAGAGAAAGAAAAGAATCAGGGCAAACTCCATTCTGGGATTCAGGCAAGAAAGGAACTAAGTAGCCCAGGACAGCCAGAAGAGGTGGCAGGGAGGGCAGCAGGTGGCGGAGGTGCTGCTGATGACATGCCGCCGCCCGCCCTCCAGCCCGTCTCCTCAATCCCCTGGCTGAAGCCAACGATGAGGACATGAGGGGACTAATTTAGGAGTATTTTTAAAACTACGGCCCTAGTGAGGGGTTTAGCAGTTGTCAGCCATCTGGAATAAGGAATTACAATCACCTCCCTAATCCTATATTCCCTAAACCCTAAAGCTGGTTACAGTGGGAGGAAGAGGCAGCAGGTGGGTGGGGGGGTCTGTTCCAGAAAGGGGCAAAGCCCAGGGTGGTGCTACCCCGCCTGTGGATCCTTGATGAAGGGTGTCCAGGCTGGGGCACAGGCTGCAGCGCCCGACGTGCTCAGAGCCCACTCAGCTCCCCCACTCGCTCACGCACGCTCACTCCCCAGGCCGCACCGGCTCGCACAGGGGCCGTCAGGTAAATTAGATCTGAAAGCTGACAATTTCTGACCATATTTCCTTGATTATTTCAAACAAATGCACAGCAGCCGCTGTAAGGAGATTAAAGTGACATAAACGTCCCGAGTGGGAGGGGGGAGGGCAGAGGATTCAGGTCACCCCCATCCGTCCCCCGCCTGACAGACGCTATATCGCTATCCAATCCAATAAAAAATCCCCCCCTTTTGCTTTAATTAATTTTACAGCTAGCTTGCTTAATTACTTTCAATCAAAATCCTCCTGCCATCGCAAAATTAGAGATGGTTGAGCTCCATTAGCCTAAATTCTTCATTTCCATATAGAAAAGAGGCTGTGTGCAGAGCCAGCCCAGGCCCCTGGCAGGACAGACGCCCGTCTGCCCGCCCGCTGCCCGTCAGCCTGCTCCTGGCTTCCCTGCGTTGGCCAGCTCTGGCCTATGTATTTCTCCCCTTTCTCGTCCACCATGGCACCCTGGCTGAGAAGAGTTGGGGTCCACACAGAACCCACTCCCCTCTGTGTCCCAACCTGAGCCAGGATTCATGTAGGGCTGATAAGGCAGGGCTGGAGCAGGGCCAACTGCTTCTGGCAAAAGGAACGAGGGTCTCCCTTTCCTGCTAAGGGCCTAGGGCTCTGGCTGCCAACCCAAAGCAGACAGGTCACCTGGGCCCTCTGCCCTGGCTTTCCTCAGGAAGCAGAGCTCCTATCGAGGAAGGGACACTCTCAGCTTTGGATTTGGGCCCAGTTAATATAGACCCTGGAACCAACGTCACCAGGGCTCCCTTTGCTGATTCCTAGTCATTGTCAGAGCAGCTCTCAGGCCAGCTGTCTTGTTGATGCTTCAAGGCAAGGCGGTAGCTCCCATGGACTCCGGGTTTGCTGGGGCCCCACGTGGGCCCTCCCCTAGCAGCAGTCCTTGTTCCCAGCCTGCAACAGCTGCTCCTCCACCCCCGGCCTGGGTTGGGTGGGTGGTGGGCCTGGGCTCTGGCCACATCCTGTGCCTGCACTGGCTCCTTCTCCTCCTCTCCACCTGCCTCATCCTTACGGCCCCCAAACCCAACTCCGGAAGCTCCACTTCAGGTTTTCCAAGCCACAGCCCCAAGTGTCACCACAGGGTCCAGCCCAACCTGCGCTCCAGCTGATTCAGGATCTGTAACAGGATGTAGGGATTACAGTAAAACCTGGCTCTGGATCTACAGGGGCAGCAGGCCAACTCCTGGCCTGAGACTACCCTCCTGGCCCTTTCATCCCACCCCGCCCCCAACACACACACCTAGCTGCCAAGTGAGGGAAGAAGGCTGAGCCTCTCAACCCTTCCCAGGGAATGGCTGGACTGCGAGAAGTGGATGACAAGGGTGGCACTAAGGGCCCCAGGTCAAGGATGGCAGAAAGCCAAGGTTGGGGTAGGTGGGAGGGGTGTGGTAGAAGTCTCTCTTGGACCCTTTACATTTCTCTTGCAACAGAAAGCCAACCTGGTCCTCATCAAGGTACCAATATGGAAGCTGAGTGATCCCTATGCAAGCAAGGGCCAAGACCCTACAGGCAGCAGGCTGCACAGCTGAATGGTGCTAGGGCGTGAGGCCAGTTTGAGGTGCGCAAGGGGCTGCACCTGGCTCTTCAGGGCATCTTCCTTTATGCGAAGAGCCCAAGGGACAGTGTGCAGGCTCCTTGTTGGTCCTACTTTAAGAGTTAACTCAACCATTCCACTCCTAGCCTGGTGGTTTCTCAACTGTATCTTCAACCCCTACTGGCACTGTGCCCTCTGGTCTAAGGGACTCTGGGATCAGGGTCTGAAGGCTCAAGGAGCTTGGAGTCTATGGAGAGGAACCAAGGTTTTTGCTGGGAGTGCAGAGGGGAGGCAATGGGGTTATAGGAAAGCCTTGAGTCCATCCCTGCTGAGCCTTGAAGTCAGCAGGTAAAGAGGGTGAAGAGGCAGAGGCAAAGACTCAGGCTCTCCTGCCTCCTGCTTGACCTACATCTGCCCTTACAGGCATGAACTCCCTCATCTCATGAGTAAGTCATCAGGAGAAAGGCAGTGGCAGCCCTGGGCTGTGGCACTCACTGAATTCCCTTTACCCCAACCACGTGGATCTGGGTGGAGGTGGAAGGACGAAGAGAGGATGTTTGGGGTCAGTTACCCAGAGACCAAACTCCACATGTGCTGTGGGGTAGATGCCCACTACTCAGACTACTCTATGCCAGGCAGCACCTGAGGCAGCGCAGCGCCTGCTCTCCTGGCCCTTCAGCAGGCCACCCCCATGGGGAAACGGCTCTTGCAGGTTGGAGCCTGGGCAACCTCCTCTTGTGCATTCTCTGGGGGTCCCAGGTATGACATCACTTCCTCTGGGAAACCCTGAGGATCGTCCCCTCCCTGTGTCCTCTCACTGTGCTCTGCTCCCTGCAGTAGCTCTTCCGTAGTGACTTATTATCCCCGTGCTTCACTAAACCGCAAGATCTGTGGAACAGGACCACTGCTCAGCACAGTGTCTGGCCCAATAAATATTTACTGAAGGAATACAGAAAACTAAGTGCTTCACAAGTTCACTAGGGCAGAGCTGGGACTCAGGGACTGGCTTGACTGCTGTACCAAACCCTGAGAAGTTCTAGGAATCTTTTCTGTCTGCCAAGGTGGGGATTCCCTGGGTGGGACTGAGCTAACCCCCCCATGGGTCTCCTGCCCTCTTGAGCCCCAGGCTCACCTCCAAATGCCCTTCGCAGGGCTCTGCTTAGAGAACAAAGGAGGCCCCAGTTGTTCCAGCATTTCTCTGTGAGAGGGACAACTGTTGCCGGCCAGTCCCTTTCTGAACAAATCCAGCAACTGTTTGCAGTGAAGTGCTACTCTCTCCCTCCTCCTCCTGTCCTTGTCCCAAAAAGGAGAAAAGGGATTGAAAAAATAAGGGGGAAAATTCCCATACCAAGCCCCACAATCTCCCTACACCCGCTCTCAAGTCTGTCTGGAAATGTTATGAGCACAAAGAGGGCACAGGGACAGCCACCTGCTGTTCCAGACAACTGGGACAGCCGCTATGAAGGGAGAGGCTGTGAGATCAGGACCCAAAAAAAGGAGGTGAGAGATGCAGGGGAGGGGATAGCTGGAAGGGTGCTGGGTAAGATCAAAGAAGAGGGAGGTGGAGGACAATGTCCAGCAATTCCTGCAGGTGCAGAGGGGTCTGAGGGCAAGGGGAGCAATTGGAGGGCCCAGAAAGGCCCCTGGAGGCCAGGTGGACTACGTCAAGGGGCAGAGGGAGGTGAAGGAGGGAGAGAAGTTGACTGGGGAAGAGGGAGCGAGGTCTATTAAAGTCCTCTCAGTGCATAACACAAAATGTCAGGGTTTATAGCTTCATTCTTGGCTTTGCAGGGACTGAGAACCCTGAACAGAAATGTCACCGCTTGTCATGTTTAATCACCTGCTGTTTGTTAACACCTTCCCTTGCAAGGAGCCTGTCTCAATCTGCCCCTGGGCCCCCAGGGACCTGGAAACAGAAAACATCTCTAGCTCCTTACCTGGGCTGGGGGCCCTCCCCAGGGTTCCCAAGGGAGGAGCAACTCAGGCTGGGTCTGGCCAAGAGCCTCCCAAAGTGAACCTTCCTATCAGAGGTGGGGTCCAGGCAGGGCAGTGACCTGGCCAGCATGGGAAGGGATGGTTGGCAGGCCAAGGTGGGAACTTCTAGGCTGGCTGTCCACCTCCTGCCCTATCTGTCCTGTCCATTCTCCTAGTTCCAAGTAGAGAATAAATCAAGGAGGGCCTGTGCAGATCCCCGGAGCCTGGAATTCACCAATCTGTTTGCTTGAACAGCAATTGCACGTAACATCTACTGTTTGAAGCCACCCCCTCCCCGTTACGATCTGGATCACACCATCTGTGGTTCTGGCTTGGCTCCCTCCCTGAGCATGCTTTCCTGGGATGTTTAGACTAGGAATTCTCAGTCCTACTGCTCCAAAACTCCTTCCTCTGGGTTGGGGGGTCTGTGTGAGACAAGAGGGTGGATAGGCCACTAGAGTACCATCAGGGCCCTCAAGAATGCCAAGCTGTTTTCCACCCCAAAAGGGTGGTCTATTCCAGGTAAAAGGTTCGTCCTCTCTCTGGCTCCACCCAAGCAAAGCCCATGCAACTCAGTCCAGCTCCCACACTACGGCCCTGCTCTGGGACAGCTGTATGCAAAGCAGAAAGTGGATTCTGAGGACTCCAGGGTAGCACTGCTGCTCATTATGGCAAGGGAGGCCAGTGGGGATCTCCAATCCTGAGCTAACTGGAGCAACTCCCCAGGAAACCAAGGGAACTGTCCCCAGCTTCCCTTTCTGCAGTCTCTGCTTACACAGAAACATCGCACGCACAGGCACCCGCCAGAATGCTGCTCACTTAGACTTCCTGGAGAGCCTTTCATCCAGCCTGTTCACTTCTTCACCAGGGAGACAACTCAGAGGGTCCCAACCCCTGCAGACAGAGCAGTGCCCCTTTCTGGGGATATGACAAGACTTTCCTGCAAAAATCTCTGAATACCTTGACCATTACTGGGTTGCATGTGAGGCCTGGGGATGTGACCACAGAGGACAGGTGGGCTATATGTGGGGTCCAGAGATGTTCAGGACGTGGGCCAGGCAGCACAGTATATAAGCAGGGTCAGAAGCCAGGCATCCTCCGCTCAGCCCTGCCATGTGGTACAGTCCTCAGGGAAGCCTGTTTTCCCCCTTGGAAGGAAGCCCTTCATTCTGTTTGTCTCCTGGCATTTGCATACAAACCAGGCAGTATCTCTGAGCCTCTGGTCTTCCAACCTGTGTTTCTTTTTGCAGTGCTTTGGGGAAAGAGGGGTAGTACTGAACCCAGCGCCTCACCACGCTAGGCAAGCCTGCTCCCACTGAGCTGCTACACCTCCAGCTCTCTCACCTGTGAGAGAGGACAATTCCTGTCTCTCAAAGGAACTAATGAGGAGAGATGGGATATTAGGTGTGTCGTTAGCTAACATTTACTGAAGGAAAGTGCTAGGTAAACTCAGAGCAAAAGGGTTGTGTTGTCCACTGTGCTCCAGGAGCCTGCCCTGCCGTGGTCCATGGGGACGGAAGGCTCAGTGTTAGAGACAGAGTTGTGTCTGCAAGTCCTTTTCCAAGCCCGTCAGGTCTCCAGGCACTGCACCGCCTGGCCACACACCCAGGATACAGCACCCAGATGAATACAGCAGCCCACAGAGAAGCCACGGTCATCATGAGCCAGGTGGACCCATGCGGACAGGATGTGTGCGGTTCCCAAGGTGCCTGAGCTCTCCAAGTGGGGCTGGTTAACAGTTCCAGTTTGCTCAGGACAGAGGGGATTCACAACAAGGGCTATTTCCAGGCCTGGGCAAGCTGAGGTGCTTGGTCACCCTCCTTCGAGGTCACCAGATAGGTTGTGCTACAACACAGGTGTAACAGGCGGAAGATACAGGCAAGCCCTGCTCCAGAGGCCCCTCCCGGGGGGACTAATGACTTGGGCCTTCTCAGGCCCCTCAGAGCTCAGACCAGAGCCTCTCCCACTGGGGATTTTGAAAAGCTGGTTCCTGCCTCCAGGGAACTGTGAGCACATCAGGAATGTGTCCTTTTCCCTGAGCAGAGAGACTCGGAAGTGTGGCCGGGACAGAGGTGTTGCAGCACCCTATTCTACAGTGGTGGGCCTGAGACATTGTATTTATCAGATGAGCATGGCTTCCCAGCCAGCCCCTCTGCTATAATCCTTTCATTAATTTACTATTAGATGGGAAATTACTCCTCACCCAGGAATATAAGTTTTCATCTTATTTTAAGTTGGATTCTTAAAGCAATTACCAAGGCATCTGGCGATGACTTCACCACAAGGCTGGGCCTGGAGGGGAGAAGGGCGGCCCTGAAGCTGCACAGGCCCTGCTCCTGGGGGAACCAGGAATACTGGGAGCCCCTTGCTCCTGTTCTGGGTCAGGGCCAGCAGTGGGCAAGCAATGACCTCTGTAGCCTGCTCTGTGGGAAGCTCCCTCCAGCACCACCTGCCCCCTGAACCCGCTGGTGACAGTTGCCGAAAGCCTCAGCAGTTGCTACTGAGGGAACATTTTCTATTTTTAATTGTTTGATCGGAATATTAACTCATCTAGGCCTGCTCCCAAGGCACAGTTCCCAGCCAAGGGTTTCCCCATTTCTCATACCTTCTCTCTCCCCTCTCGAGTCAAAATCAACTTGGAAATTAATAATCAGAGGCACAGGCCTCTGTGTGTTTGCAGGGGACCGCAGCAGGGGAGAGAATGGGAAAGTAAGCTCCTCACCAGCTGGAGAAGCCCTCTGACCCCGGCTTTCTCTGCTCTCTGAGGAATGGCCCTGGCACAGCACCCAAACACAGCACCCCTCCAACCCTACCCTACTTCCTCCCCTCCAGTCCTCACTGGCAGGGCTCACTGGCCAGCCTCGAGGGCTGGACACCCAGGAAGGGCGGGGAGCAACCCTGGGAGGTAGGAGTGCCCTGGGCTCAGGGGGCTGGGCAGGTGGCTGCCTTTCCATGTAGCATTTCATCTTCTGCTCAGGACAGGAAGCCCTAGGAGAACTGGCTATAGCTCCTCAGTGGGCAGCACCCAGAGCTCCCCACCTGCCTGTCTACCAATGGGCAAGTTACACAGCCGAGCCCGAGCCAGGTGTCACTCATGCAGGACAGACCCCAAACAGCCCTCTCACCTCATCCTCTGCAGGAAAGGGCCCCACAGGGCACAAAGCTCCCTTCCTCTCCCCACACACCCTGGTCCCTGCCACTGGGCTCGTCCCTCTCAAGGTCAGTGGGCCGTCCATGCCAGGAATATTTACTCATCAGATTGGCCCTGTTAGCAGCACTCACCACACATATGCTTTCTGATAAAGTTGGCAAAAAAAAAAAAAAAAAAAAAAAGTTCAAGAGCTCAAAACAATGTCAGAAATCATCCCCCACCCCAACCCAGGAGGGGGAGGTAGGGCTTGCAGACAGGTCACTCAGCCAGCTGGGGACAGTCCTCAGGGAGCTTTTGTCACTATCCTTACTTCACTCCTTCCTGCTTTACCTCCAAGTGCAGCCTGTTGCCCAGGGGACAGGGACTGGGGACTGCAGCCAGCTAAGGTGAGGACCAGGTCTTGGGGAAAGTCCTCCTGTGGCCCCTGTAGGACAAGGCCGGGCAGCCTGCACCTTGTCTGCTCCCTGGGCCGTCTCACCTCACTGCACCCCCTCCCCCGCCCCATCCTCCCTCTGTGCACATGGGCTTTAATGTTTTTATTACCTGTTTGACTCGCTGCCTTATTGCTTCTCCCCTTAATGGGGCCGTAACCGTGGAAACGAGGAATAAACGGCCACCAGAAAATGAGATGATTAAACAGGTCACCCTGGCAAAACAAACTCAGCCAAGGAACCTCTGGAGGTGGGGAGGGCAAGCTCCCTCTCACCCAGGGACAGAAAGCCTGCACCAAAGTGAGACTGCAGGTCCCAGTCCCCATGAGGGTTGGGGCAGATATGGCAGGGCGCCCCCTGCTGGGAATAGAGCTCCTCAGCCATCCTCCTCTGGTTGACCAGTCATGGCTTTAGTGGCCATGATTCTTGGGCTGTAGGGAGGGAGGTACTGGCCAGAGGGAAGTAAGGATCACAGACTGGGAGAAGATACGCTTCCAGTGACACCAGCTTTGGCTGTCTCTCCCTGTGGGCTGCCTGCTCACTGCACTGGGGTCCCAGGATTGAGGCTCCACCTGACTTCTATGGTCTCCTGTCCTCATCCTGCATAGTCCCTCCTGGGCCTCTTGGTTGAGACCTATAAGAACAGCTCAACTCAGGAAGGTTCTCTCTGGGCATCATTGGTCTTAGGGACCACTACATGGATCTGCTTTCTCTCTCCAAATTCACTATCTCCCACAAAGCCAGACAGTGCCCTCACCTCAACCCAGGAGGCAACAAGAAAGGGCCTGCTTGGCTGCAGGAGGGGGAGTCTCAGCAGCCACGTGCCCCTGGCACTGGCGGAGGGCTGAGGGTAGGTGCATGGACATGCTAAGAGCACACCCACAAGCCACTCAGAAGCACCCCAAGCCTGCTCTGGGCCAGGGGTCCAAGGCTCTGGCAGTCTGAGCTGGGCCGCGGCATGTGCCCCAGGCCTCTTTCCTGGCCTCCCTGCCCGCACTGGTTCTACCAGTTGGAGGGGTCCTGCCTGGAAGGACAGCCGTGATGTAGCACAGGAGGCCATCTGTCAGGCAGGTGGGGAGACACAGAGAGGCAGCATGGGCCAGGGGGAAGCAGAGGAGGGGCTCAGACCACACTACCCTCCTGCCCTCCTGGGCAGTAGCCTGACCCGCACTCAAAGCCCTGTCTGCAGCATGTCATGGTCACAGCTAGAAGCTGCTCTGGGGCCCTATCCAACTGTGTAATGCCCACCTTTGTCCTTAGGTCCCCTTGCCCCCTTCACATTAACCCTGACCTCAGTCCCATTTCTTCCTGTAAACCAGGCCTAGAAAGCTCTTGAGGAACTAAAACCCAGATCCCAAGAGGATGGCTAGCATTTCCTGCCTCCCTCCTTCTTCCCCACTCAGAAGCTGGGCAGGCAGTTGGGGAAGAGGCACATCCATCAATCAATCGTACCAGCACTTAGGTGGGACAGCGTGAGCCTCTGCCCTGTACCAAGCACTGGGAGGAGATGTCGGCACGGTGGCTAATGGTCCTATCTAATGGTCACCATTAGGAGTAGCAATAGCAGAAATAGACAAGGTCCTGGCCCTTGGCCCTGGCCTTGACCCCTGGTCGGGACACATGAGTGTGAGAGTTGTCCTGGCACACCGATGTCACGGTAGAACCAGCCCTTCGGAGACCCAGGCCCCTAGCCAGCCACTTATCTCTTATCTCTTCCCAGGGCCAACTGGGTGTGAGGCTGGCAAGGTAGGAGGGCAGGAAAGGTAAGTGAGAAGGGCCCATGTGCCAGAGCAGGGCCACCTGGGCAAAAGGCAGAAAAATGTGGTTGCACAACAAGAAGTAGGAGCTGCTCTGAGAAGTGAGCAGGACAAGGACTGAGGGCCTCGGTGGGAGCTGGGTGGTGGCGGTGGTGGACAGGACGTGGGTGAGGTCACTTCTTCACAAACCACCTGGCCTCAGCTGGCCTCTACAGGGGAAAACTGCAAAGCCAGGGGTTGGGGACTAGGTCGCCTTCTTTTTGGTGCCTCCCTCCAGAGCTGCTCAGAGGCTGCTGACCTGTGGGTTGACCAGCTTGCCCAGGGGCTCTTCCGCTATGGGCCCACATGTCCTGAGAGCCTGAGGTACGGAGTGCTGGTCAGTAGGCTGCTGCCTTCCAAAGCTATCCCACTGAGGCAAGCCGTTCTCCTTCCACACAGGCCAATGGCCTTCTCTTCTTCAGCCCTTCCTACTCTTGCTGGACCCTGATTCTGCTCCCTCAAGAGCTGTTCACTTTGGGGACCCACAGAGCAATATCACTACAGAGCAACTTTCTTTGCTGTGTGAAGATAAGGCCCAGGAGAAGGAAAAGGATGAGGAGGAGGAGGAGAGGGGAGGAAGAGGAGGCAGCACTGTGGTGGTCGTGGTGGTGGTGGTGGTAGCCAGAGTGGCAAGGTTTAAAAGTGAGCCTTGGGAGGGCAGAGTCAGAGGACAATCCCCAGGATTGGGGCTGGCAGTACCCCTCTAGGAGTAGCAGGCAGAGGGTGGGGACACTCCTGGAAGGGTCCAAGGAGAAGAGCACTTAGGGCCAAGAGCCTTCCTGGCCCCACCCAGTCCGCTGCCCAGGCAGTGGGCAGGGACTTAAGCCAGGGGCAACAGCTTTAATGAGGAGATGTTGCTGCCGTGACTCAGCCCTCCAAAGGTGCCTCCATTTATTTTATTTTTCCATCATAAAAACCCAAGTTGCAACTCAGCCAGATTCCCTGGCTGTGGGGGCAGGGAGGATCAGCAGAGCCAAGGAGGGCTGGGAGAGGCTCAACTGGCTTCCAAGCCCTGTGCTTCTGGGCAGCACAGTTGGTGGGTTCTACTTGGCTTCATCCAGGAACAGGGGCCTGGGCCGGGGACTCCTTGTCATCTTTCCAGACCTGCCTTGTCTGCCCTGCCTTGTGTAGGACAACGGCTCTTCTGGGCCCGCTGTCCTGTGTTTTGCCTGTCTTGTAACTAGTGTCCAGGGTGGTCAGGGCCAAGGCCACTTCTCAGCCCAGAGCCACCTGTCCCAGACACTTTCTATCAAGAAGGCCCACACGATGTGCTGCCCTAACTGTCCACTCGACCCCTTCCTCCAAGCTGGATATTGGTAAGCCAAAGACCTGAAAGGTCATCTGATTTTTGGGTCCTTCCCAGCATCACTGCCCAGTGAACAGCCAGGCTGTCTGAAAGGTACCAGGAAACTTGCTACTCCCAAGATGGCCCATTTCGTCCTTAGCTCCGGTGACTCCTTCTTGCCAAGATGGCACCAGAACATCTACCCCCTACAGCAGACTGGCAAAACCGGTGCCCAGCCTGGCTCAGGAGCTGGTCCCAGCTGAGACTGGTTAAGTGGGTGTATCTAGCCAAGTACAAGCTGGAGGAAGGAAGATTGAGGGCAATCTGCTCTGCCCCAAGCGTAGCACAAAATCCTTCCTTCAGAAACACCACAAGACCTTTCCCAATCACGGCTGTGTGCTGGGTTGATGGTGTCACCAGAGCTAGCGAGGTTTGGAGATGTCTCCATTCTCAGCAGGGCCTGGCCATGAACTAGTAGCTCAAAGAAGTTCTGTGAATCTGGAGGCCACGTCCTTTGCTCTCTGGGGTCACACACCATCTGGGAGAAGTTTGCAGTCTTCCTTCTCTCACCCCCTTGTAGACCAGGTGGCTAGCAAGAAATTCCACTCTAGGACCGAGGGTGATGGGCCCAAGTTTACACTCTCCACCCCATCTTTCTGGGCCCCCAGTCAATGATGGGAGGGGCCTGCCTACACTGCCAGAGGGTCCTGACCTGGAACTCCAGCGCGAAAAAGAAGCAGGCCTAGTAGGAGAGGAACACCAATTCTGCCCCACAACACATCTGGATGACACAGCTTTAGCCCTGCACCAGCTCCCCCGGAGTTCTGTGACCACCCCTCTGAACTTGCTCTCCTGCCCATGTGGCCCTCTACCCAGTAAAGCCTACTCTGCATCCTCCATTGGATAGCCCCTCCCTTCTTCAGCTCCTCCTGAGGGGAGGGGAACATTATAGTGAGACTTCTCAAACATCTACTGTTGTTTCACAGCCATTTCCACCCTGGCTTCCATTTGCGCTCAGGCCCGGGAATCAGCCTAGCCGGGGCCTAATCCTGGGGAGCTTCCCAACTGCGGGATGGATTTACCTGTGTCTGAAAGCTTCCTCCTCTGCCTCCTCCCGTCATGGCTCCCTCCCCCAGGGAAATCACTTTAAAAGGGCCTAATGGAACTATGTCCTCCTCTCTTCCTCTCTCTCCTCCCCACCTCCCTCCCTCTCTCTCTTTCCCCTTTTTTTATTAGCATTTGTGGAATTTATTCCCAAACTCTCCTAATCTTCCGTACACAACCATTTGATTTGCATAACCCAACCCCCTCTCATAAAAACTGGCTGCTAGTTTAATTAAAAAATGTAAATTTGCTGTCATCTCGGGGCCTGGTGAATTAGGACGACATCGGCATTTTTTATTGCTAAAGACGTCCAGATTGATCCAGCCCTTGGCTGAACTATGTTAGGGGAGAAGGGGTCCACTTGGCCACTGAAGGTCTTGAGGTCCTGCTGTCCCCTCCTGAGAAGATCAACTCTCTTGTCACTGAATGACTGACGGCCTGAATGCTTCAGGACTGGAGGGGATGTTAATGCATGATCCAATACTTGGGCTGGCAACTCTTTCGGGTCCCAAAGGCAGTATCTTCAGCCTTACACTATTCCAAGAGACCACTGGCTAAGCTCCCTCACTACCCACAAAGGAAAAGAGCCCTGCATCCCACCAGCAACAAGCCCTGGCCAGAGATGAGGCCTATGTTCCTAGGGCTTCCAAGAAGTTGACAGACAGACTCAGAAAGGAGGGGCCCCTCTTTCCTTTTTTTTTTTTTTTTTTTTTTTGGTGAAGTGAGGAAAAAGTCCTTTTCTTCTGAAGTCCTAAGATTAAGTGAAACTTCCAAGTTCAGAGAAAAGACTGAGATAGTATTGACAGAAGACTTCTCTATGACTCCTCCAGGAAGCAGTCAGAACTTTGACACCCTGGACCTCCCCTCTCTGAGTGGCCAGAGTCCAGGCCTGGGTCCCAGTGGGAGTGTCTGGCTCCAGCTGACCTCTGGGGCCCTTCTGGCTTCTAGGAAAAGTTTCCAGAGCTTGTGTATGGAGTGCTGGGAGAAATCTCTCTAAGGCTTCAGGAAGTGCCACAGGAGGTTCCTGCCACTTGCCTCATGCCAGGCTACCGGGATACCCCACAGAAGGGCTGTAGCCGGAAGAAGGGCTGTGGAGTAGCAGCCGCATGGCAACCCAGGAAAGACTGCCACGGCAAGACGATGGGTGCCAGTTCCAGTTGGCACCCAAGTTGGAAGGAGCCAGCCAGGAGGGCTCCTTTCCAGCTGAGTAATGCCTGGGTCCTATACCCCCTACCATGGCTGGCCCATCTTGAGGGCTGCTCCTAGGCTGGGTTGGGTGGGGGCCCCATTTCCGAAGAAAGGGGGTGGGGCCTGAGAGCTCAGCGATGAGACACCTGATTAGAGGTGGGGGCAGGCTGGTTCTCTGTGGGCGTGGAGGAGCAGGGTGGCAGCAGTGGCCTCTGGTCACCACCACTTTGCCCAGCAGGGGGCGTCTCACTCTTCCTGGGCAAAGAGGTCCTGGGGACCTCCACATCCCATGAGCCAAGTTCATATCTGTGTGGACACAGTCTAAAAACTCTGTGAAGGACTCCCTCTCCCATCACATACACCCTTGCTAAAGCCAGCGCCCATGCCACTCACCAGTGTCACCTACTGCCCTCTCAGCCTACTCCCCTTTGACCTCAAAGGGCCAGATGTCAGCTCCTGGATCCCAAGGGATCTGTGAACTTGGGCCTGACATGAACTACAAGTTTAACAGCTCTTAACAGCCACCAATGCCACCTTTCCTTCCATAAATGGAACAGAAGGGTTCAGAGATCAGTCCTTATGAGTGATGATTATCAAGTTGTTTGCTTCTTTTAAGACATTTAGGAAGACATGAGTTGCTTCTGAAGACCTAGGATGTCATGTACTGGTCGAAAGTTACTTTCATTAAAAGAGGGCTGGAGGGGGCCCAAAGAGCAGAGGCAGCCCTCACTCAGGTTTGGAGCCCAGATGTGAAAAGAACTACTGAACAAAATCAGATTAAAGCCAGTAAGACACCCAATTCCCTGGATAAACTCTGTCCTGGGCCAGCAGCTATGTGGAGCCTGACCTAAGTCCCATCCCAAGACCCCCCAGACCCAGACACCTAAAGTTAGTCTGGTCCATCAACACCTCCATGGCAGGGGCTAAAATAGGGTCTGGGAGAGCCTGGGCCCCTCACTTTGAACTGATAACAGCAGCCTCAGCCCACAGATTCTCAGGTGAAAAACACTCATTAGCCATAATAAGCAGCTTGATCATCCGACACAGCCTTGTCCCAAATAAATTAAATTCCTTTGCCTTGAGACAGTCGCCCCGAAACCAGACTAACCACCTTTCCCAACAGGACGCTGCTTTCAAAAACTAAACCACCCCCCACTAGAAAAATAAAAACACATACTCCATTGCCAGAAGCACAGAGATCTCTACCGAGAAAAAAAAAAATGTGTATGTATATTTTTTTAAAAAACACAGAGCCACACAAAAACATGGATGACAAAAACCCCCACAAAAAACCCCTAAATCATCTCCCCGTGTGCCCCTTAGCTCCCTGTCCTCTCGGTTCTTTCACAATGACAAATATTAAATTAGTCACAGTCACTAAGCAAGTAACAAATAATAACAACCATCTCGCCATCCAGAGAGCAGGGCGCTCTGGGGCAGCGGCGCCGACCCTCAGCCCAGCCTGCACCCTGCTCCGCCGCGAGCTCATTGGACTAAAAATAATAACTTCCGTAAAAGAACCGAAAGAAAAGTGAAAGAGCCTCCCGAGGGTTCCCACCGGCCGGTACCTGTTCCGAGATCCATTCTGCGCTCCTTGGTCCCAAACTCTTCGAGGCACGCCAGGCAGGGAGGCACGGGAGAAAGAGGAGACTCTGTTAGTGTCTCTCCGGGCTCCGGCCCCGGCCCCAGCCCCGGGCCCGCCCGCCACCGCCGCGCCCCCTCCCCGGCCACTGGGCCCAGCGCATCGCGGCCGGGCCCCTGGGTCCCCGCGTCCGCCCTGCGCCGCCGCCCGCTCCCACGCTCCGGACCGCGCGCCCCGGCCGCCCCGAGTTCCCGAAACTCGTCCTGGGCCGGCGAGGAGGACGCGGGGCCGGGGGGCGCGCCCGTCCCGTCCCGGCCCGGCCCGGCCCGACCCGGCCCGTCCCGGCCCGGCCCCGCGGGGGTCGCTGCCGAGCGCCCCGGCCCCCGCGCCCTCCCCTGGCCCGCTCCCGGTCCTCACCATAGTCGGAGAGTCGAAAGCCGAATTCACTTAAATAATCAACTTTCATAATACTTAATTAATGCCTAATTGCAACTGATTACTCCCCGAATAACAAGTTGTTTTAAAACCCTGATGTCATTGCTCCTGACGGTAACACTCAGGGTAACAGTTTGGCAGGAGGGAGCGGGGCGGGCGGGAGCGGCCGGGCGCTGCCAGGCGCCGAGGTGATTGGCAGGGCGCTCGCGGCGCCGCCTCCTCCTCCCGGCCCGCGCGGCTCCAGCAGGTGAAAGAGCAGAGCCCGGCCCGCCGCCGCCCGCCGCCCGCCGCCCCCTCCGCGCTGAAGTGCACGGGCGAGCCGGGCCCGCGCGGCGCGCTCCTCTCCAGCGCGCCCTCTCTCCCTCATGCGCGCGCCCCGCCTCTTCCTCACGCGCGCGCCCCGCCTCTCCCTCATGCGCGCGCCCCGCCTCTCCCTCATGCGCGCGCCCCGCCTCTCCCTCATGGGCGCGCCCCCGCCTCTTCCTCACGCGCGCGCCCCGCCTCTCCCTCATGCGCGCGCCCCGCCTCTCCCTCATGGGCGCGCCCCCGCCTCTTCCTCATGCGCGCCCCCCCGCCTCTCCCTCATGCGCGCGCCCCCGCCTCATAGGCTCGGCGGGTTCCCCCGGCCTCGGACTTCGGCAGGAGGAAGGCGGGACTTCGCGCTCAAGGGCACGCGCGGGGGCGAGGAGGGAGGGCGTCCCGGGACGGCGCTCGGGCACCCGCGCCGCTCAGTCCTCCTCCCCGCCCCGCGCGTCTCTGGAGCGCGCCTGCCGCCCGCCTCACGCGCTGCCGCCGCCCCGCGCAGTCGCGCAAACTTTTCCGCGCGCGCGGGCGCAGGTGCAAGGCGCCGCGGGGCCGCGCGAGCTTGAAGTCGTTTCCTTTTGGCTCTGCTCTCAGGCTCCGCAGGGTTTCTGGGAGTCTGATAGGGGTCCCCCCAACCCCGGACCAGGTTCCCTCTATTTGTCGTTGTGGCTCTTTGAGTTCGAGAAACAAGGAGTCGGAGCGCGACTCTGGGTGTGTCGGGGACACTCTCGCGTCAGCCTCGCACCGCCCGCACCCTCGCGCGCCAGCCACGCGCTCTCGGCACGCGCACCGGGCTCTCTGCCGCTGCTCTTGGGGTTGACTCTGAACGTCAGCCCCGGCCGCTCCCTGCCCGTTGCAAGTCTGGGGCGCACACACCCTGGTCCCCTGACTCCAAACCCGGGTGCCAGTCTGTCCTGGACCTCTGCCCCTTGGTACTCTTGCCTCGGGTCCCCACCATAGGTCAGCGCCATCTGCCATCACCTGGAGCAAGACCCCCCCCATCCCAACCACCACGTGTGCCACCTGCTGGGGCTGGCAGTGCCCGGGGTCAGGCCTTGTCCCCCTGGTATTGGATGTCATTTTCTATCTTCGCACGCTCAGGGGGACCAGGCACTATATCCTTTCCTTGGTTCTCCTTTGCTATCGGACAAGAGTTTGTGAGCCTCTCTCTGCCAGGGTGCTCACATCCCAGAGTCCCTGCCGCAACCATAGGTGTTCATGAGCCGAGTTACCCACTGGGCTTGGAGGAGCTCAGGGCAGGAGCCAGGCAGGGGTGGGGGCAAGCACTACTCCCGTTGTCCTCTGCTGGGGCTCAAAGTGACCCACCCTACTCCCTTCCTCTGTCCTATTTCACAAGGGAACACGATGCCTTCCGAAGAGGAGATGGTAGCAAGTCCGGCCCTCCGTGCCGTCTTGGGCAGCATTCAGCAAAATGGCGCTGGCCTATTTTTGCAATATTTCTATTTTGCAAAGGGAGGGGCCCCAGGGAGGCCTTGGGGCAAAGACGTCAAGAGAGTTAACAATCTACTCTTTCTTCTACTTTCCCCCTCTTTTTCTTCTTCTTTTTTTTTTTTTCAGATTGTTTTTTAGTTCTAAACAGCTTCAGAAAGAGTGTGCCATCCCTTCTTCACCCCATGGCCCTCCCGTGTCTTCCTGCCAACCTCCATTCCTGCCTGTCCGCATCCCTGCAGGCAAACGGCAGCTGGAGAGGCCTTGAGGCTTTACTGACATCCATTGGCCCTAAAACCCCAAATAGGGGAACAAATCTTACACCAGCCACCCCACACACTTCCCAGAGGCTGGTCCTGAGAATGGGGGGGGGGACTGGACAGAGAGGAGGGCTTGCTCTGCTCCCATGGGTGTTTCAGAGATGGCAACTCTGTCATCTGTCCAAGACTCTCATGGGGCACACTCCTCTCTCTGGATGCTGTCCCTAGGACACCCCCAAAGCAAGGATCCTGCCCCTGAAAGCTTTGGCTTGCAACAACAGATGATCAATCTCATATCCTGATCTTGAGCCTCTGCTTTCTGCTTTCTGGGCTGAGCAAACAAGGGAAGAGGGAAGCTTGATGACAGGGTTGTATGGCAATTTCCAAGTGTGTTTGAAAATGTCCCAAGGGCAAGGATCTCCCTGCTGAGGGGACCTCACAGCCCCTGGCTGGCTTTGAATGTCTTCCTGGGCTTCTGCTGATGGGGTCAGGCCTGAGCTGAGGAGAGTCTGGGTGGATGGGAAGGCATCTCCCTTTCCAGGTATCTGGAAGCTCCTGATAACTGTGGCCCCAGGGGGCAAAGCCTAGAGAGGAAAAGCTGATGGGGCAGGCTGCAGAAACCTAGAGGAGACAGCACAAGTAAGGGAGGCTAGAGGGGCTCCCAGGTGTGACCCATGACAGAGGGAGGTGACAGGCCGAGAGAATAGCCTCAACCAGCTGCTGCAGGTAGAGCAGGCCCTGCCCAAGAGCAAGGACCTTCCGTGGAGGTTGGTCAGAGAAGCGAGAAGCTGAGGCCAATCTGGGTGTTTAGGGTTTCAGAAGGCCAGAGATGAAGGCTGAGGCAGCAAGGTTGTGGGGTGAGTCAGGAGAGGTCCCTGCCCAACTCTGGTGTGTGCTTACACCAAGGAGAGAAGCCTAGATCTTAGGTGTCTCTTGGGGCTATGGCTCACTTCTGCCTTGATGCCCCTGATGTAGTGACAGTTTTGTGACCCAGAGGGAGGCCACAGTGAGCAAATCCATGCAGAGACTCAGGATAGGATGCCCAGAGCTGTAGTTCCTCCTGATTCCAGGGTCTGGGCCTCGAGCCTCTAGCTGCACCCCAGGAGTAAAGGCTAAGAAAGCTCTGTAGCGATCCCGGCCTCCTGCGGCACCCAGGGGACCCACCTCTGCTCTCCCACAAGCTGCCACGCTGGCTATGTCCTCCTGTACCCCCAGTGTGTGCCCACTTGGTCTCTCTCCCTCCCGAGCCCGGGGCCTTCTCACTCACCGGCCTGTTTACACACCAGGTATCTCATGCTTTATCTGCTCTCATTTTGAATTTGTAACTTTCACATAAACTTGAACAAAGCTCCTTTTGTTCCTGTACCCCACCCCGGGATCCCAGTAAACTGGTTCGCTCTCAGGAGACTGGGCCAGGGCACAGACGCCTTGGCCAGAGGACGACGTGTGCATGTGAACAAGCATGTTCGCACCTGTGTGGCGAGCGTGTGTGTGTGTGTGTGTGTGTGTGTGTGTGAGTGTGAGCACACTCCCCAGGCTGGGAATATCAGGGAGAGTGGGCCAGCATGGGCAGGAAGCAGAGGGGGGCAGAGGAGAGCAGAGCTGGGGTGCCACGGTGTGGGCTCAGCAAAGAGGTGGCAGAGATCGCAGGCACCGACAGGCTGAGGTCGGGTGGGGAGGTGAAAAAGCAGGAAGGAGGAGGAAGGAGCCGTGGAGCGGGTGGCAAAGAGAGGGGCCGAGGCCACGCTAAGTGTAAGGCAGACACAGGGATTGCATTATGGCAGTAGAGGGGCTGGCACAGCCGCACGCTCGGCCCCGTAATCCTGTTAGCCAGCAATCTCCATTCCGAAAGAGCTTCATTTCTTTGTGAATATTTGTAAACTAGATATCTAATGGAAAATTATAGGAAAATTATAGTGAAATTCATGACGGAGAAATCCGATTATCCCTAATTCAATTATGCCATCTTAGCCCACACAGCACATTTCCCATTTTTTTCCCATAAATACCGATGCCAGGGGTCCCGGTAATCAAATAAAATTGAAAATCATCTTCCCATTAAATTCAATTAGCCGCAATTTCTAAAGCCTATCAGAGATTTTAATTACTAAATTATAAAATTCTCCAATGCTAAATTGAAACCAAAAAAATTGCACATCCTTATATTTCAGAGAAAAAAAAAAAAAGGCCAGCAAAATCCTTGAAAAAAAATGCCCTCCTCTCTGTGTCCAGTTTTAAAGCAGCTGGCCCACCTGAGGACTTACAGTTGCTGCTCCTTGCAGCTGTGATGGGGGCGGGCAGAGAGATGGCCTGGTGGGGAGGGGCCGGCAGCCAAACCGAGGCCAGCCACACCCAGACTCTAGCCAGCTCTGGCACGCCAACCTATCTCACTTTGGCTGTTCTCCTCCTGAGATGCCCTCAGCTCTGTTGCCCACCCGGATGTCTCTAGCTCTCACTGCCACCTACTTGGCCCTGAGTTGGGCTTGGGCTTGGGTCACAGCTTGGCTTATGGTTCCACATTGGTTGCAGGGTAGCTGGCCAGAAGCAGCCAGCTTCTTAGTCAAGCCCGACTCTCTGACCACTCTGAGGGCCCCTCTGATGGCCTAGGCTGGGTGGAATGTGGGAATTGGACAGATCCAGGCGTCATGGGTAGACAGATACCACAGGATAGTTCCTTGGCCCAGTGTCATCTTCTGGGTTTTCCTAGGGGCCATGGATCCTGGCTGAGGACCAGCGTCATGGGATAAGAACAGGACCAAATTTGCCACATCTGGCCTCCCACTTGGAGCTTCATCTGTCCTCCTGACCCTCTCCTGGGACACCAGCAGCCCTGAGCTGGCCAGAAGGAATCCTCCTAGTGGCCCTGGGAGGGGCTCTCTCCCCCATCCCCTCTGAAGGGACATGCCAGCCACAGCCGTGAAGAGCAGCCCCTCCTCCCCGACCCAGTCCCTTGCACCACTTACCCACCTCTGAGGGCTGCTCTCCAAGCCAGAAGAGCCGGGGGCAGTGGCATTGGTGGTGGCATAAAGTGATCAAGGGTTAAAAACCAAGCTAGGTGGGTTTGGTAGGCAGCAGAGGACCCCAAAATACTTTGGGTGGCTCACAGCAGACCTGCCGGCAGCCGGGCACCCCAGAGAGCAGGGAGCAGGTCTGATTTGCCAGGCAGTCAGGACTGCCAGTCGGGGAGGCACCCGAAAACAAAACAAAAACAAAAAAGTTAATTATCTTTGGCTTTTTCTTAATAAATATCCAAACTGGCCCAGCCGGATCCTCCACTTTGGAGGGAGAAAGGAGAAGGAAGAAGAAGAAGAAGAAAAAAAAAAACCCTAAGCATATCCAACAGACTCTTTCTCTCTCCTGGCCACCTTTCTCTTTGTCTCTGGTCCTTGTATTTATCTCTTATCAGAAGCAGTGACAGTTTCACACAAATTCCCAAATTCTGCAAAAGCAATAACATAGCCACAAGGAGCTGTTTCCTTCTTTTTCTTTTTCTAAGTTTTGAGGTGGGTGGGAAAGTGGGGTGTGAGAAAAGAGAGAGAGAGAGAGAGGCAGGTGGGAAGAGAAAGGGTGAGATAGGAGAACAGCAGCAAAGGCAAGAGCAGAAGGGAGGCAGGCGGAAGCCTAGCAGCGAGCTGGGGCTGAGTTGCCTCATGGGCAGGGTCAGTGACCCGTTCTGGAGTGCTCTGCTGGCATCTTAGTCCACTTACAATTACCTGAGATGAGGGGCGGAGGGGGTCTAGGTTTAAAACGCTGAGAGCACCTACATCACACAGGCCACTCTGTCTGCCCCGTGGCCACCCCTTTCTGGGCCAAGCCTCCCTTCGGGAAGCTTGGCTGGGAAGAGAAGCTGGGAGCACCCAGGGGAGGGAGGGCTGCTGTGTCTGTGGGCGTGTGGGGGTGACGCTTCTCTGAGAGGAGATGTGAGTGTACTTGGAAGAAGAGGGGTGCGTGTCACTGCCTGGGCCTACATGTCTGGCTGGTGCATGTACATGCCTGAGCACAACTGTCAGAAGCATGTGGGAGGGCATGTGGGGGGTGGCAGCTGGGACATGGAGCATGGGACATGAAGTGCCGGCTCTGGCATCCCTCTATCTCGGCTCCATCATCCACAGGCTGCACACCCTTCGCCAAGTCCCTGGCCCTCTCTGAGCCCCCTTTTCCTTGGCATTTAATGAGCAGTGATTGCCTGTTCATGGGGGGAGGGATGGAAAGTGACTACTACTGAATATGGGGCTTCTTTCTAGGGGGATAAAAAGGTCCTAAAATTAGATAATGGTGATGGTCACACAACCTTAGGAGTGTAGTATTAATTGCTGAAGTGTACTTTTTAGAAAAGCAAATTTTGCTGGGCATGGTGACAGTCTGCTGGGGAGGCTGGAGCAGGAGGGTGGAAAGTTGAGGCCAACTTGGGCAATTAGTGAGCCCAGATCTCAAAACAAAACAAAACAAAAAGCAAAAGCTAGGCGTGGTGGGTAGTACTGCCCTGTAATCCCAGCACTCTGGGAGGCTGAACAAGGGGGATTACAAATTTCAGCCAAGACTGGGCAATTTAGTCTTCTAGTAAGATTTTTTTTTTTTTTTTTTTTTTTTGAGATAGGGTCTCACTATGCAGTTCAGACTGGCCTTAAGCTCACTTTGTAGCTCAGGCTGGTCTCAAACTCACAACAATCCTCCTGCCTCAGCCTCCCAAGTGCTGGAATTACAGGCATGAGCCACCACTCCTAGCTCTAGTGAGATCTTGACTCAAAACAGAATTTTAAAAAATCAAAAGGTTTGGAGATATAGGTTGATACAAAAGCCCTGGGTTCAATCCCAGCACCACCAAATAAATAAATAAATACATACATACATAGGCTGGGCATTTAGAGTGTAGTTCAGTGTGGCAGAGCACCTCTGGGTTCCATCCCTAGTACCACCAAAAAAAAAAAAAAAAAGTGAATTTTAGGGTATCTGAATTGTATTTCAATAAAATAGCTATTAAAAAGTTGGGAGGTTAAAATTAATATAAAATAATTTACAGTACATTTTAAAATGGAGGAAGAAGAAATAAATCACAAGCAGGCTGCATGAAGTTAATCAATTAAAGTATTAGAAGTAGAAAAATAAAGTTAGGAGGAAGGGGTGAATCCTGACAGCGCTGACTGCAGCACTGCTCCAGGACCCAGCCCTCGGCCAGCCCCTGAGGGGTGCTTGGGGAGGACTCTGGCTGTCCCCAGGAGACTGTGAGTGTGTGCTGCCTGTCTTATGAGCACCTCCCCTCGGTCCCTGGAGGTAGGCCTGTGGGTTGTCAAGCAGCTGAGCTGCCCAGGCGCGTGGTGGGGGCTCCTGGGCAGCTGCTCCCTTGCAGGGTGAGAGTGCGTGGCCCTCCTCCTGCCTCCCGCAAGGTCCCTGGAGAGGCGGCTGCCCACCACGGCAGGCGGGCTCCGGGGCTGTATGCTCGCCCGTCTCGCAGACACTCATATTCTCCATGTGCGGCAGACCGTGAATTCACCTTCATACTAGTTACAGGGTTATTTAGCTTCTCCTGACACTGACAATCACAAACTTTAATTCGCTGCTTGGCTTCTCCCTGCTGTGCCCTCTGCCCACCCCCAAAATCCTTGGGAGAGGATGGGAAGGACTGAGGTCCAGCCCTCTCTTGCCAAAGCTTGCCCTTCGCAGTGATGGAGTGATGGGAGGAGGTGGGGGTACTCAGAAGGAGGGGATGATGGGCAAAGGGCGGGGGAAAGAACAGTGCGGGAGAGAGGAAGTACCACCAGGGCTAATGGGAGCTTCCGTCCCGCTCCGCCAGCCTGACACTAATGCATGCAACCTGACATCCCATCTTGTCGTGAGTGACGACTCGGTGATCGGGCTTCTGGGCTGAGGGTCTGGCCTAGACCAACAGGGGCTGAGCCTCAGGGCTGAGGTTGAGCTTCCAGGACTGGGCAGCTGGCCTGGGGCTGGCTTCTCTGCCTGCTGCTGCTGAGCTAGCAGGTGCCCAACCAGGAGCCAGTGGGAGGGAGTTCCAGCCTACCAGGTCAGGCCAGCCTGCCCGAAGACAGTTGACCCAGCCTGTGTCACCTCCTCTGAAAAAGACAGGTATATCTGCTCAAAACTAGTTCCAGACCTCACATATGAAATTGAGACCCTGTGACACTGCCCACCAACCAAGCAAAGCACACCCGCCTGAGACAGAGCTGACACTAGGTGTCCAGATGCCCACAGTGTCGCCACTGAGAGAAGCCACCATGCACTCATCACTGCGGCCAGCCCTTTTGGCATTCATCCCCCTTTACCCTGATTCCCTGTGGGTCCATCTTTCGGTCTGCCCTGTGCTCCCACACCTTTTCCATGAGTGGCTCAGCTTTGGAGGGTCCCAAAGGTCCACTGGCTTGGGAGCCATGAATGCTGGGAACATGGCTTCACACCCACCTACCATCTCCTGCAGTGGTCACCATCATCCTTCCCCAAAGCCCAATGGGCATGTGATGGAAGAACATTTTGCTCTGACAACAGAGTCTCTTGTTCACAAAATCCAAGCTGGCCCAACCAACCACTTACTAGACAAGGAGTCCCAGGAGCAGAAAGCCAAGCCAAGAGGACTCACAGAGACCAGAAGGCTGGGCCAGGCCCCGGGATAGGGAGCTTGGAGAGCAGATCCAAGGCTACAGGGAGGGCCCAGGGAGAGGAGAGCTGAGGCAATGCGTTGGCTCATCCAAGCATGTGCCCACTTCCTCCTAGCCCATTCTACTGCCCACCCCTGCTGGCCGGGGAAGCAGCCAGCCGGGGTGGCCTGGGCAAGAGAGATGTCAACGGGGCCGATGGGAGAAAGGGCTTGTTGACTGCAAACTGTCCGTTATGGCTCAGATTATAAGCATATTGCACAGGGCTCTCTGCACGATGCCGGGGAAATCCAATACGCTGAAAGGTTAATGCAATCAATTAGGGTGACAAGGAAGTAAAGTAAAGCCTTCCGAGTAGATGAAAAGGAGAGAGAGGGAGAGAAAGAAAGAGAAAGAGAGAGACACACACACATGCGTTACGGGGGTGGGGGTGGTTTGGGTGGTGGGAAGAAAGTAGGGAGAGAAGCTCGTAGGGTGTGGTCCATTGGGCTGGAGGAGAGGAGGGCTGCGCAGGGGATAGGAGAAGCCGGGAAAGACTGTCGCAGCCTGGAGCCACAGCTGGGAGAGCTGGGCAGGGAAGCTTCCATCCCCGAGCCTCAGCTGCACAAAGGTCCCTTTTCCTTGTCAGGCTTGGAGCCATCTCCCAGGTTAGCAGGGCCATGGGGCTACGCCAGAGGAGCCTCAGCCCCTGACCCTGGATGGAACCAGAGCCTAGTGAGCAACCTCCAGGCCCTTCCCAGCCAGAAGTGCAGCCCCTAAGACGCCTGCCACAGGGACCACTGCAGCCTGCATGACTTGCCTCAAGCATCCCACCCCTCCACGCAGAGTAGTGCGTGGTGGTCAGAATCTCGCATGTTATAGCCCGAGAGACATACTGAGAGAGCTCAGGCCACTCCCCAGGCTCCAGTAGCAGCACGGGACAGCCCAGGACAACCAGTCCACTGTACAGAGAACAGTCTTCCTCCATGGATCCACTGGCATTAGGGTTCTTGCCTTCCCTAACAGCTCAGGCCCAGAGAATGCTAAGGCAGGGATCTCTCCTGGGTTGCTGTTCTGTCCAGTGTTGACAGTGCAGGCGCAGTTTCTGGGAACCTCCCTGTCCAGTCCCTTACTGGCCACTGTCAGCCACAACTCACTCACTCATCCTAGGAAGATATCTTCTCATCTTGCAAAATAAGAAACTGCATCTGAGGCTGAAGAGTCACTATGGGCAACAGGAGAGGAGCGCAGGCCTCCCTGAAGGCTAGCAGCAGCTAGCCTCTAGGGACACAGGGTGGGAGGGGGATGGAGGAGCTGGCATTTCTAGGCAGAAGGGACTAAGCAGAGGATGAGGGTTTAGGAGAGGAGGGATGGGGCTCTCCAGCAGACTAGGACAGCAAGCAGCCTGTAGCCCCAGCACTGGGCCCCCAGCTAATGCCCCGGGGCCCGCACAGTCACACACTGAGGATGACCGCACAGGACAGCAGCACACTGCACGCTTCAGGCCAGCATATCACACTCGCCAGTAGGGGTACCATGGTGAATTTCATGTTCTCTGTATTTTACGAGGGTGAGGGGAGATGAGTCTACAGCCTCCAAGACTGGGGCCTGCAGACTTTCCCTGTCAAGGGCCAGTGAGTAAACATTTCGCACTGTCAGCTAGTTCCTGCTGTAGCTGCTCAACTCCACCATGATAGGGTGAAAGCAGCTACAGACAACAGGAAGAAAAATGGGCATGGATGTTTCTAATAAAACTTTATTTATAAAAATAAATAAATGTGGGCTACATGTAACCCAGGGGACGTCCTATGCCCTGTTCCAGAAAATGAAAGCACTAGGGGCTGAGTTTAAGGATCGGACGATGCCTGCACCACCCTGCGGTTGGGGCTGGGCCTTCCTGGGTAGAGGTCGAGGGCGGAAGCAAAGCTTCCACGCTGGGTAGAGGGTCAAGGCCTTGCTCAGGAAGCTGATTTCTAGCTCCCAGCATCCCAGGAAAGCCTGCTCAAGGCCTGAGATTTTGAGTGAGGATTGGAAGAGGCTCCTGTAATTTCAGATTCTCAAAGGCCTTGAGCGAAGAGAGAAGCTGAAGCTTAGGGCAGGAAGGAGCGGCCAGAGGGAATAAGAAGAAGGGCCTCTGAGAGAGAAAGGCGAGAGGGGACCCTGAGTGGTGCTGTAACCAGGGCGGTGCTGGCGGCAAAGGGAGGAATCCACCGGCCCCAGCAAGAGCGCAGGGCGCGGGCCGGGCCTGCCCTACACCGGGCCGCCTCTGATCACGTTTTCAGGGCCACTGCCTGCCGGCGCAGACAATGCTGGGGGAGCCTTTGAAGTCCAAAAGGGATGCCGCGGTGGGAGCCGGGGACTCGCCTCCCTTCTCCCGTCCTACTGGGGGGGGGGGGGGAAGGGGCCAGCAGGACAAAACCCTGAGTCGGTCGCAGCCGCCCCGAAACGCGAGAGACAAAAGGAAAACAAACAGGTTTGGAGCCAGGCGCACGGTGCCGTGTCTGTCCCCTGCCCCGCCAGGCAGGGATGATGGATGGCGCAGCCTGCCAGCTCGCTCGCCGGGCAGGCCCCGCTATTTACATAACACTGGCGTTCCACCGGTCACCTCTGACATGGCACTGCCTGGGGCCTGAGGCCCGGTGGCCTCACGGTTCCTCGAGCCACTAGGGGACTGTGATAGCCTGTGAAGGCAGGGCCAGGCCAGGGCTGCCACATGTACACAGCCTCCGGGGGGAGCCCTGGATCTGTTGAAAGGTGGGACAGTAGGCCTGGGCCTCCTTCCTGCCTGTCTTGTGAGGAAGAGGCAGTGATGCCCGCGCAGCCCCAGAGGGCCAGGCCTAGAGACCCCTGAAGGCTGGGGTTCTGGGGAGCCGGAGCCCAGGTTCCCTGCCCCCATGTTCCACAGCTTGTGCTGCCCGGAGCATGTTCCTTGCCCCAAATCTGTAGCCCACGCCTCTGTGGGCCCATTTTCTGGCTGTAGAACCCAGCAGAAGCTCCTGGTGGGCTCCATCTTTTCTCTCAGGTTCCAGTGGGCAGTGTGGCTCCCACTCCATGTCTTCCCCCTCCCATGAATTCAGGAGACTGAAATAGGACCAGGATCAGAAAAGATTCAAGCCTTACCTTGTGGCAGGTCTTCAAGGTGACTCCAGCGTAGTGGTGGTGAGGGGTCACTTCATTCTGGGGAGGGAGAGAGGAGCTGTTAGCTTTTCCAGCAGGAAACTTCACCCCCCACACTCACCCCAGCGTGTGTTTTCCTGTCCCTGTGCCTAGGGCCTTCTGGCACCCTGTAGGCTGAGAGACACATGCTCCAGGTAGAGGGGTTGGTGACTCAGACATGCTGAGTGGGCTCTGATTCGGGCTCGCTGGAGTATACAGCAACCAAAGTGTGAAAATTCAGAAAGCTGCAGTGGCTGATTGCTGGGGAACTGTGGCTCTCGGGACACTAACCAAGCAGAGGAAAGTCAGATGGTAGTTTGCACACTCCTCTGCGGAGGCAGACATGGGCATTCAGGCTTGGGGGCACTGCTTATAAGGCCTATACGTTTTTATGGAGCTTCAGCCACTGATGCAGTAGGATACCTGGCAACAGTGAAGGACTTCAGCCTCCAACACCCCCTTAGTTTTTTCCCCTTGATTCCTGAGATAAAAAATGACAGGTGCTAGCTGGATACAGTGATGTCTGTCTGTGATCCTAGCACTCTGGGAGGCTGAAGCAGGAAGACCAAACGTTTCAACCCAGCTTGGGCAACTTAGTGACATCGTGCCTCTAAATAAAGCATTTATGCAGGGGGTGGAAATGTAGCTCACTGTGAAAGCCTTGAGTGTAACCCTTAACACAGGCTGGGGTAGAGACAGATGCCATGATATCTGTTAGAGCGAGTAGATGTCCAAGAGGAGAAAAGAATCAAGGCCAGAGACCAAGGAGACTCAGCTCCACAGGAACAGCCTGTGACAGCACCTTCCACTCTGTGATGAGTCCCAGCAGCCCCTGCTGGGGGCAGAGTGAGGACAGGGAAATGGCCCTGACAACTCAGTGCGTCTTCAAACAATACACGACTCAGTCCAGCTTGTGGTCCAGAGCAAGAGTTTGGGGAACCAGGTTTAAATGGGACAGAGTCGGTTCACTGAGAGAAAGCCCAAGGAGCCCTCTGCCTGCCCACCTGGTCCCACCTGGCCCCACCCATCCTCGCCAGAGCCAGGCCCCACATCCTGACCTCAGCATTCACCCCGATTGGGAGGGTTTACTGTTTGTTACCTTTTCTTCTTCTCTCTCTCTTATTTGTGGCTTATCAATGATGCAAGAGGAATAACTCCAATTTCCTTAGACCTCGTAATCCCCAAATCAGATTGGGGGATTGTGGGAGATGAGGTGACCTTGTATGGGGCTCCCAGAATGCCACCCTGTCCCACCGCTCACTCTCCTGTTTCCAGGACGTATTTAGACAGATAATGCTAATTGCATTTGACATGCCCTCTTAAGGAGGGCTCGGTTCTCTGCCAGCATTTGTCACCTGCGCTGGGCTACTAGGGCAGAGGGTGCCCCCTGGGTTGGAGCCCACCCTGCAGGATACAGACTAGGAGGACTGAGGGCCAGATGGGCAGCAAGTGGTTAGAGAAAGCTGCACTGTGGGCCTCTGTGTGACCCAGAAAGCAAAGCAGGGGGTCTGCAGAGAGCTGGTGGACACTGAGATGAGGGGGGTAGTGGAGAGAAAGGGGGATGCCACACAGAGGCGGAAAAAGTGGGCTGAGAGGCCTGCAGAGGAACAGGGCTAGAACTGGAGGGGAGATACGAGCTGGGAAAGTGGCAGGACTGTGAGCCTGGAGTCTGGGCCACATTCAGAGACTCCTGGGACTCTGCTGGAAGGCCTTGGGCGAACTTGGGGGACAGAGCTCACATCCCGACCAGTCTGCCCTGGGCCTCGGCTGGGGTGTCATCGCCATCCCGTCCATCCCAAGCTCAACTGCCTGAGATCCCTCAAGGCACCCCGGCCAGCCTCTTGAACCCCCAAAGCCCCCCAACTCCACAACTCCAGTATCTCCCTTCCACCACCTTTTTTTCCCCTCCCATCCTCCCCGGCAACTGTGCATTTATTAATTCATGAGGCACTAATTAGTTCTTTGTTTAATTTTGTGTTAAACAGACTGACCGGAATGATAACGACTTGCAGCGCGGTGTTGCCGTCCCCAACCACCCCTGTTTTCTGACAACAAGGGAGTGCGGGAGACCAGAGCGTTGAACCCAAATCCCTCAGCAGTTGCACTTCATTAAGTCAAAATGTGACAAGAAGCTTAGAGAGCAACTTGCAGATCTGATCACACAGAACAATCAGGGAGGAAACTTTCCAGGAGTTGGTGGGGCTGCGGGCGGGAGGAGGAGGGGCAGAGCCGTCTATGCACAGGACCAGGACAATGCTTGAGTCCTGTCCCTCACCTGCCTGCCCTGGGCAGGTGGCCTGGCTCACAGCAGCAGAGAGGCCGTCTCTTGGAGTCAGGGACACTGGGTGGATTCTAGGTCCCCAGCAGGAGCCCAAGAAGTATCCTGTAGTCAGTAGTCAGGTTTTCTCTCGCTCTTGTGTAGGCAAGTGCTCTAGTACTGAGTAGCATCCCTAGCCCCATTTCTGGCCTGGATATCTTCTTTTCTTAGCTCTCATTAAGTTCCTGAGTTGCCCAGCCTGGGCTCTAGTTTGCAGTCTTGCTGCCTTAGTCTCCCAGGATGCTAGAATTACAGGTTGCCCCAACATCCCCAGCCAGCTGGGTATCTTCTCCTATCTTTACCCTTTACTGGGCCTGATGCCTGGTGCTTATACTTGTGGGTGAGTGGTTTGCACACCCTGGGACTAGTAGAGAGTCAGAAAGCTGATATGGTAAAGGAAGGAGTCTACGAGGTGGGGAGAGAAGTTTAGCAGCTGGGAAAGCCCAGAGAGTGGGCCCTACCTCAGGCAGGCTAAGGTTGAGCAAAACCCTTCCAGACTAAGAAGAAAAGGGGATATGCTTACGGGTTATGGCAAAAAGTGTCCAAGAGATGCCAGGGTATCTACTGTCTGCCAGCAGTCCAACCTCTCTCCCTCCATCCGTCTATCTACTTATCCGTCCATCTACCCTTTGCTCAATGTTCTTGATCCTAAGTACTTTGACCAGACAATTGAGGATAGAAAGTTGAAGGCTCCGCGCAGAGCAATTAGGCAAATCAGAACCAGAACCAGGTCCTGCAGCTTATAAGCTGGGTGGCTGACAGCAGATAGCAGAGCTCACGGTGACAACAGCCTTGTGGCCTCTTCTCTCTGTCTGTGTGAAAGAGTAGAATCTTGGCCTCAGAGATGTCGGGCTGCCGACTTCACTGGCCGTGGCACAGGCAGCAATGGGTGGTACCAAAACCCAGCCCTGTCTCGGACTGAAGGCTACAGCTCTGTCCCCCTTTCGTTGACCCTGAGTGGAGAGAGGATGAAGAAAAGCAGAAACAGAAGCACACAGCAAGTTGACAGTGTGAGCCCTCCTGTGTGTGCGATGTGCCTACTGTCACCTTCCTGTTGGCTGCTGTGCCTGTGTGGGGCAGTCCCGACCTCTGAGAAGCTGACCTGGCCCCCTGGCCAGATGGGAAGCACAGTGGTCGCCCACCACAGCCGGGCAGCCCTAGGCTGGCTTCTGTTAATTTGCTGTCAGGCTGCCTAAGCAAACCAATTAAAACTAATCATTAATTATAAAAGAGAGAGAGAGAGAGAGAAGAGTAGGAGGGAGGAAAGGGTGAAAAATGGGGATGGGAAGGAGGAAGAAGGAAGTGGGCCAGAGAGGGGAGACCCTAAGGACCCGCAGGCAGCCAAGTGGGGACTTTGGGCCCAAGGACAGGGAACCATGGGGGCCCAGCATACCAGGACTCGAAGGAGCCTTATCCATCTGCTGTCCCCTCTGGCTGGAGCCACCTCCTGTCCAGGACTGGGCCTTGGATCCTGTCTCCCACGGCTACCCAGCTCCATGTGGATAAGGCTTGCTGTTGCGCAGCACAGCCGGGCCGCTCCTACCTGCTCCCCAGCCCTCTAGAGCCATGGAGGCTCGGGACAGCTGTTGGGCTGCCTGGCTACACCCCATTGCTGTCTCTAGCCCCCTGCCCCCAGCCCACCACCCTGTCCTTTCCCTGGCCAGCCCTTTCACAGGGGCTGGGGCCATGTCAGCCCGGCAGCTTGAGGAGGGGGGCAGCACAGACAACAAGGGGCAGCGTCATGGAAACGGGCACTTTCCTGGACAAATATTCTGTTTGGCCTCCTTCCTGCATTGAGGAGCTGTCAGGAGTCTGAGTGAGAGCCACACTATCCCCAGACCAGGCGTGACAAAACCTATTTTCTGCCTCAAATTTGATTGATTAAAAAACTTTTTAGGAAAACCATGTTAAAAGAGTGAAAAAAAGAGAGTGTGTGTTTGTGTGAGAAAGAGAGAGAGGAAGGGAGGGAGAGATAGAGGGGAAAAGAAAGAGAACAGCAAGTGCTAGAGGGAGCAGAACTGGGGAAAGAAAGCTGCAGGCACGGACCTAAAAATCCCCCCTCCCTGCAGTGGGGCTGGGATGCATGTCAGCAGGGCCTCTGCAGCATAACCAGGCGAAACAGAGAGGTCAAAGGAAGCCTGGAACTTTTACACAGTGGTTAGCAGGACAATGAGGAGCCACTGGCTCAGCGCTGTCAGGCAGGTGCGGAACCTCCACAGAGGCGGAGGCCAGAGCCTGCAGTCTGTCCCAGTGCAGGGACAGAGACCTCCAGAGATGGGCAGGTGGCAGCAGCTGTCCAGCAAAGGGAGGAAGAACAGGCCTTTGGATTGGCTGCGTGGCTTTCCCAAACAGAGTCTTGCCTAGGATTTGGCCAGAATCCCGAAAAATCGCGACGAGGTCAAGAGGGAAGGCCTTGCAGTTCAGGGGCAGGAAACGGGTTTCCCAGCTTGTTCTTTCGAGCCCTGGCTCAAGGAATGTTTTTTAAATAATAGGCATAAAATAAAAAGCAGAGTGGCACCCAGCTTGGCTCTTGGTCCTGCAGCTGGTGATGCCTTGCTCCGTCTGTCTCTGCCCCTAGAGTCCTTTGCTGAACACTGCTTTGAGCGGTTTCCATGTCTGCCAGGGGATGTTTTTTATTTTCTTTTGAGTCAGGGTCTCATTATGTACTTTATTTATTTATTTATTTATTTATTTATTTATTTATTTATTTATATTTGCAGTACTGGGGATTGAACTCAGGACCTTGTGCTTGCCAGGCAGGCGCTTATTCTACTGAGCTATCTCCCTGGTCTCTTACTATGTACTTTAGGCTGGCATTGAACTCGCTTATGTATGTAGTCCAGGCTGGACTCAAATTCATGACGATCCTCCTGCCTCAGCTGAATTTTATCACCACACCCAGCTGCCTGGGGGGACTCTGAGAGTGATGGGAGACCCCCCACCCTTACTCTCTCTGCACCAGTCTCTCTTGGGAACCCCTTCTAGAGGAAAAATGCCATCATCTCCCAGTGCCCCTGCCTGGCCAGCACACAGGTGCCTCAGTTCTGTGTGGGCAAGAGCTGCCTCTTTCTTCCTAGCAAGAAGGGTCTGAGATGGTGGCCTGGTTTGAGTTTGCCCCATTTTCTCTCGGTGCCTCTTGGCATCAGCCGAGGAGTCAGCAAAAAGATTTTTCTGCGTGCTGGGAGGGGCTTGGCAGTGTCTGAGCACTCTCTACTCACTGAGGACTTAGCCACCATGCTCTGATATCTGTCTCCAGACAGATGCTCAAAAAGACAGACCCCTCCCAGCCTACCATAGGGTGACCCTTGCTGTCTCCCAGGCCTGCTCCACAGCAGCCATGAGGTTTTTATTAAGCACATACTGTGTGCCTAACCCTGTGCCAAGCCTGAGGCAGATACAAGAACTGATGGAAAGAGTGAAGTTTTGTTTCGTTTTGTTTTATTGGTGGAACCAGGGATTGAACTCAGGTCCTTGTGCTTGCCAGGGAAGCTCTTATTCTACTGAGACATCTCCCCGGCCCCAAAAGTGAAGTTTAAATCCCATCTCTGCTGCTTGCTGCTGTTAGGCCCACTAAGGCTGCTAAGTACAGTGTCTGGTACAGGAATCACTTGCTATTGGCCTGCAGGATCCCCTGTCTTTAAAAGCTGGGCAACCCAAAAATTCCACTCCAAGGCCTGGACTCCAAAGATGGAAAAATGAGACAAAGAAACACAATAGCCAAAAGGTGGACATAACCCTAGTGTCCATCAATTAAGCAAAGGATAAACATGTGGTATGTCCATATCATGGAATATTATTCAGCTAGGAAGAGGAAGATGCCCTGACATGCGCTCCAACATGGACCTATGGAAAACATTATGCTCAGGCCAGACACAGCCACAGGACTGTGTGGCTGCATTTGTAGGAAGTCTCCAGGACGAGCAGATCCATAGAGGCAGAGAGCAACTGAGTGGCTGTCGGGGCGGGGGGTAGGGGACAGTGGCGGAGCCACTGCTAATGGCTTCAGTTTCTATGTGGAGTGATTAGGAACTTCTGGAACTGGATAGTGGTGGTGATTGTCTAACTCTGTGGATGCACTTAATGTGACTGATTTATACACCGTGCATTTTACCACAGTAAAATAAAGTGACACCACTTTACAATAAAAGCAGGTGGGAAGAGAAGAAATAGGCATTAGATAAGTCTAGCCCGGGGCAGAATATAAAGGCCATGGTTTTCCCGTGGTCCTCTTTCCCTCCAGTCCCCTATGACAATGTGAGCTGACACCCAAGGTATTCCTAAGACTCAGTAAGACAGCAGACAGTGTGCAGAGGCCAGGGGCTCCCGGATGGGCCTGCCCAGGACACCCTGCTCAGGGGCCTTGGCTCCATGTCCCACATGCACCATGTTCCTGCACACACATCGCTCCTTCCCTGGTGAGGTTCCCCATGCGCCCGCCCGCCCGCGCATCCCTCTGTCTGGCGCCCCACATAGCTCCTGCTGCCACCCAGCATCTAACTGTGACGCGTTCCCCTGCAGACTGAGCTGACGGAGGGTTCCAGGGCTTCCCAAGGTTGGGCAGTGCCCCTTGGAAGGGAGAACCAGGGGGCCAGGTTCTCTGGGGTCTCTGCCCGCACCCCACCCTCCTGCTCCCGGATGCCTGTGCGCACAGAAACCCCTGCCTTGGCCCGGGAACTGTCAGGAGATCAACAAACAAAAGCTGCTTCTTGACAGGGAGTCATTTATATTTTAGCTTCGTTCCATTATCCTAACGAATCCTTCATCAGCAGATGCAATATTAACAGCAGAAAATCAGCTCATTACATCCGGGGGGATTTCATCAAGTCGGCAATCATGTGTGCAGCTCCCCAAGCCTTCGAGAGGCCAGTGGGGCTGTTATTTATTTATTTTGTTACTTATTTATTTAATTTTTGGGGCTCTTTCCACATAATTGCACCGCATCTCAGATCTTTAATAAATAATTTGTAGGTCCTGAACTGCAGACAGCTCTACTCTCTGCCATGAGAGCCTGCATTAGCCAAAATATTTACCAATATTTAAGTGTCACTAGACTCAGGAGGGAAGTGGGGAGGGGTACTCATTTCTCCGGGAAACGGCCTGGTTTGGGGCTGGGGTGTTTGGTCCTGCGTTTCCTCCAGCCCATGTCTTGCTCCCGGGGTGGCCATCCTGCCTGGGGACCCCGGAGAGCAGCCTACATCTGCTGCCGTGGCTTTCTGTAGGCTGAGCAGGCACGGAAGAGCAAAGATCAGCCTCAGAAGTGGCTGCTTGGAGCCTCCCTTCTTTCCACGCGCCCAAGATTTCCAGTCACACAGCCTGGCCTCCTAAAGGCTCCCAGCTGGAGTGGCCCGAGCTGCTGGCACGGCTGCCACCGCCACCACGGGCCGGCCATGCTTTCACAGGTTTTTCCCAGCGGGGGCTGGATTTCTGCCCAGCCAGGAATGTGCTCCCAGGATGTCAATTCTAATCTCCCCAGTGCTCTGACAGAATTAAGCTTCAGTTTGTCCGACAACATCCCAAAGTTTCAGAAATCCAGGGCAGACTCTCTAATCAGGCTGCAGGACAAAAGTCTGGCCTGACCCTGTCACTTCCATTTATTCCTCCTGTCTGTCTTTGGCCTCAGCCTTTCTGCAGCTTCCTCCAGCCTTTGCCCTGCCCTGGCCAGTCCCCCTACACCCCCCAGCCTCCCAGCCTGGCTCCCCTGTTTCTCCGCCCAACACTTCCCCTCCCCAGCAGCTGGGCTAATCCTGTTGCTCACCATCCAAAGCTCAGGAATCCCTCTGAGCCCAACCTGGCTGGCCCTCAGCCTGCTGGCCCAGCCTTGGTTAATTTCCTGCAGGCAGTGCATGGACTCAGCTTCTCCTGGGCTCCAGGGAGAGGGTGCTCTGTCCAGAGCTGTGCTCAGACTCTGCTTCCCTTGGCCTTCAGCCTGGGCTCCCCACAGCTGTTCCTAAGCATCCCTTTGCTTCTCAATCTCCATCCTGTGTAAGGGGTCAGTTTGTGGGCCCTAGAAAGCCTTGGCCCCCCTGCCATGTTTGGAGACATGGCAGGAGTGGGTGGGCAAGACCTCTCTGCCAATCACCAAGGGTGACCACTGTCAGCAAGAGCAGAACTAGTGCTGGACCTGAGGTAGGAAGGACCTTTGGCCAGGACCCAGGCCCTTGGCTCTGCTGGGTGGAGGAGCCATCAGGAAGGGGAAAGGAACACTAGCCAGATGGGTCACAGGTGCCCCTGGACATTAATGATGCCTGGTCTAGCATG